>VACF01000823.1:0-34680 GCA_006891605.1 Pleurozium schreberi | reverse complement strand
ATCAAGGGTGAGGTTCGATGGAAACTTTTTTCCAAATATAATGGAGATCAAGGGTGAGGTTCGATGGAAACTTTTTTCCAAATATAATGGAGATCTAAGAGGACGGGGGGACAATTTATTTCCAATGTTAATCAACGATCCTCAATTTTTACAATTAAAAATATATATTTTCACTTGTAAAAAGATATTTTCAAAAATTTGGTAGAAAAATCGAATTGTATTGATTTTTAAAAATAAATATTGGAAATAAAATTAGAACATATATTAAAATAAATTGAATGTTTTGAATCTTAAGTTTAGGTGAGAATGAAAAACTTTAATTTTAATTTTAGTTTTAAGAAATTTAAGAAAAAAAATACTAATGAAATTGTGTAATTTAAATTCTAATATGTAATACTTGCAATTGTGTTAATACTTTTTATTTCTTATTTTTTTTTAAATTATAAAATGAAGTAGAAACAAAACTTATTGTTTCGTTTTCTTAATTTAATAGTTAAACTTAACTAAGCAAATTATTGAAAAAAAACTAAAAAATGAAACATTTTTTAAGTTTTTTAGTTAAATGGCTGAAGGTATTGAAAATGGTTATTTTGAAAGTTATAATCAAGGTTGACAAAGGAGCATCCACTTTTTGGATTTGTAGACCTTCAAGGGTTAATCCATAAAAGATATTGCAAGTATGAATACTATAAATATCAAATTTTTGAAATGTGTGTTTTAATCTCAAAATCTAATGCCTCGTGTTTGATTAAGTCTAAACATAAATGTCCTTTAAGGATTAATAACATGAATTTCCATAATAATGAGATAAAAGAGGCAAATAACAACATTAGAAATCTTTGACACAAGCAAGAAAATTTTAATTCATACGAATTCCATATGACTTTCATATGAAGTTTACAAGAACTTTTTACAAGCATCTTATATAGGTGTTACTCTTATTTTTGTATAAAAAAGGTTTATTTATATCATAACAATTTGAAATTGATGATTAAATGATTTTTGTAGTTATTACAAAAGTTTGACTTAAACTATCACATGAATAACCTATAAATTTTATATGAATTACTTTACACCATTTGGTTTTATTTTGGTTAATGCAATTTGAAAGTAATTGTATGATTTGATATAATTACTAAATTAATTACAAATATTAGGGTCATGAAAAATGTATTCATTTATAGGATTCATATGAATGTACTTTGTTGACATCATATGATTAAATTCTTATGAAAACAAGCATTAATCCTTAGACAATCTAGAATCCATATTCTAGATGATAAACAAATGGCTCTCACGATGACACATCGGGAAGACGGGAACTAACACCCCCATTGTATTAGTACTGATGTTGTATTGTTTCAATGGTCTCACAGTCTAACTTTGAAAGTTCACTATTATAGTACAACATCAGTACTGAAACAAATGTAGTTTCAATAGGAACAATGCCTTCCATCAAAATAGTATTGTTGCAGTACTAATGCTGTACTACAACAATACATTTCCAAAGTTGGACTATGAACCCATTAAAATAGTATTGTTTCAATTGGGGGTACTTTCCTGGTGGATGCCTTCAATTGTCCAATTTGCTTCTCATTCATCCGCAATATAGCTTAAATCGTACTTGAGTCTGTCGGGAACTAACACCCCATTACATTAGTACTAATGTTGTACTGTTTCAATGGGCTCACAGTCCAACTTTGAAAATGTACAGTTGTAGTACAGCATCATTACTAATACATACAAATAGAATGCCTCCCTTGGAAAAACCATTACATTAGTACTAATGTTGTATTACATTTTCAAAGTTGGACTGTGAACCCATTGATTCATTCAAGTGGTGCAATGTACCACGCAAAGTATCACACAAAATAGATTGTCTGCAAGGACTGCAATGAATTTGTCTGGACAAGTCAAGGGGTCAAGTCAAAATGTCAGCTCAAGAGAGGTTTCTTGTGAGCCCATGATTGAATAAGTCGGCGAAAGATCAAGTCTGAAATGCACTCAGGAATAAGTATCTACGATTGTCCATCCACACAATTCTGTCATGTAGTGGTCTTCTGAAGTCGTGCCAATATTCCTTGCAGCACTTCAAAGTCCGTACGGTGGGTGATAAACTAAGTGTTTGGAGGTGAATGATGTTTCTTCCAAATAACTTCTCAGTCAATTTCTCAATTGAATTTTGTCCAATTCCAAAAAGTAAGATCCCTCTCTTCAAATTTTTACCTTAGGGACAATGTAGGAAGAAATTATAAGGTAAACCAACCTATGATCTGATACCTAAGGAATGAGTTGAATAACCCATTATAAGCTTGCATCAACCCATGATGAACTTTTTCAATAAATGAGATTGGGGCTATATTAGGTTGGGTTAGTGACCACAATCAATGTCTTGAATGATGGTGATGGAGTAATTAGTGATTGCTATAGGAACTTCCACCTTTTGAGTGCATAAGTAGTGACTTGTTTAGGCCTTCATGTTGTGGCCATATTAGTAAATATGGTGACTACTTTGGGTGAGTAAAATGACTATAATTGTGGATACACTTTTTGCCGGTTTTGAGGTTAGGGTAGTTTAGAAACTCTTTTGGGCCAATTGGACATCACACTTCAAAAATTCCTAACAAATCTTTGTCAAAAAAAATAAAATTTCAATTGTTCACTCCATTCTTCACCATTCTTCACATTTTCTTTAAAGCAAGGCAAACAAGGCAAATGAGTCATTTTGCCTGTCATAGGCTAAAAACTATATACCATTGTAGGATAAAGTTCATAAATTTAGAATTCATACCTTATTTGAAGGACAAGTGAAATGAAAAATGATTCTAAAATTAATTCTTTTTTTGTTGAAATTATTCTTTTGAGTGAAATAAAGTAATTTTGTGATTCCTTTCTAATCTCAAATTCAAATGCAATGACCAATTGAATTCTTGTTTTGGCCTTATGTTTTGACAATTAGGGTTAGTCAAGAATGTTGATTACAGTTATCAAATCAATTTTGATACTTAAATTTTTTTTTAAACTACATATGATGAATTTTTGGGGTGAAAGAAAATCATTGTTAGTCCTTGAATAACAACCCAAGCCCCTTGAGCTTGGCTTCAAATGTATCTTTGACAAAAAGTGACTTTTGGACTTTTTGGAATGTTTCAACCTATTGGACTTACTTCTACATTGAAAAAGATTTATCAAGCATTGTATTTGGGCTACAAATATCATGCTTCGCAATTTCATAAAATAGGTCATAAAAGAAGATTGTCTTTTCAACATTCAAGTATTACATTGGATGAATGAGAAGTTAGTTGGACAAAATAGAGCTTGGAAGTCCTCCATTCATTGTTCAGAATATCGACGTCAGAGTGCTTCGGGTTTAAGGAGATTTTGGATTCTCCATTGAATTGTCCATTAAACCAAGGGATTTTGTTTAAGGATCAACTTTTTATGCCACCAAAGTTTTTCAAACTTATCAATGCCAAAACTATGTAAGCCTTTAGACGCCATCACTAGAAGAAAAATGTATCCACAACAACCGGCTAGAAAGCAACTATGTCTCCTACACAACTGTTTTGGGACTAAAGCCCTCTTTATTTGCACCAAATCTGAAGACATTACTTTAAGTCACTGTTTTGCATCATCATTGTAGTATTTTAGTTGCAAAGTAGTCGTAGAATGAAGCATGTAAATTGTTTTAGTTGCAAAGTAGTCGTGGATTATGAGATTTGTAACGGAGTTCAAATTTAATATGAATGTGAGTTAGTCATCATCCAAAATTCATCACAATTGTCGATGTGGACAAGTTTGCGCTCTGTGAAAACCGCAATGTCAATTTGTAGTTGCAAAAACAGCAACTAGGAAACCACTAGAATGCAACTACAACTATAAAATGACAAATTGTCGTTTTTTAGTTGCATTTTATGGTGAATGCAAGAAAGACTAGTACTATTTCGCTTCACAATTCGAATTGCGGAGTTTCCATCCACTATAACTTTTGAAGTATGAGCTCAATTAACTTGAAAATTTTATTGGAGATGTCTTACTTGATAGCAATCCGAATCCTCATTTTTTAGAAATTAAAAAAAATAATTTTATATTTAAATTTAAATTTAGCTAATTTATCACGTTTTGCAGTTTAGAGGATTTTAGTACTGGGGAGTGACCAAAATCAATGATCTAAAGCTGAAATTTTTGTGGTCTATTCCTACACTAGATGGGCATGCATCTGCCAAAGGGAATCTAAAGAAAAAAAATTTATGTCCTCTACATGCGTGCTAACAAGGCTCTTTTGTGCGCGCACTTCTGAACATTCAAGATGGTTTTAAGATCAATATTTTGGTGAAATCTCTTTATCATAAAGTTCTCCCAAATTGCCAGCTTTTAGTTTTTTTTTTAAATTACATTTTCTATTTTCTACAAATTAAAACATCAAAACACCTATTTTCATGAAATTTTGCACTTTTCTAGCTCTCCTACTTAGAGAATTTTCCTACGCTTTTCCTTCATAGGGTACCTTCTTCTTATAGGTGTAGACATTAAATATATTTTTTACATTTTTTTTAAATATTTTTTCTAATTTTACAATACTCCCGAATAAAACATGAGTACTATGCCAAACGCTACAAAAACCGGGGGGGTCTTTCTTGCAATCACCCTTTAGTCGTTTTTTCGTTGTTTTTTCGTTGTGTCTTAGTTATTTTCCAATTGCATCCTAGACATTTCCTAGTTGCATCCTAGTTGTTTTCTATTTGCATTTTAGTCTTTTTTTAGTTGTTTTTCAATTGCATTTTAGTTGATTCCTAGTCGTTTTTAAAGTTATTTCTTTCTATATTTTGTAGATTTTTACGTTTTTTAAATTTCTACAAGTTGTAGATTTTTACGTTTTTTAAATTTCTTCAAGTTGTAGATTTTTACAGTCTATAGGATCTAAAAAAATTTAAAATCTAAGTAATTTAAAAATTTGTAATCATTAAATTTAGAATTTCAAAATCTACATGTCGCCTCGCAAGTCGCAAATAAGTTATAGACAAGTTGCAATGAAGTTACAGATGAATAGCAAACAAGTCACAAATGAATCGCAATTACACATAATGAATTTACAGATAAGTTGTAATGGAATCATAGACAAGTTGCAATGAAGCCATACATGAGTTGCAATGGAATCACAAATAAGTTGCAATGAAGTTACAAATGAATTTTAAATGAGTTGCACACAAGTCATACATTAGTCACCAACAAGTCGCCAATAAGTTGCAGAACTCATCAATTGAGTTGTGGCGGCAAATACCACATAAGCAACCATGTTAGTAAAGCTCATTGACGAAGTTCCAAGTATGCTGTTGGATGAGAAACACCTCCATTTTGCTATGCAACTACAATTTGACATGCGACTTGTCTGCAACGATTACAAATATCTAGATTATCATTAGTCGCAAATGTCCAATGCAATCCAAAAACCAATTGTTTTTTGTAGTTGCAAAGCCCTTCATTTTCTTCTAGTGCATAAAGTTTTCTTGAAAAAAATGAGGATTTCAATACTTACATATCATTTCTTCTTAAAGAGTTGTCAATTGTGGTCCATGGTTGTGTCACACATAGTTGGTTGTGAGTATATGGAGCTGGAAAGTTTGGAAGGTTTGAATCACAAAAAAGACTTGTAGAGGACTTTTAGACTTGGGGCCTTGGCTTTGGGCCTTGGTAGTGTCTTTCGACGCCTCATTTGAGTCTTTAAAGCACATACCTCTTGCTTGCGTGTCTCGAGACTAATCTTTTCTGATTTGATCATAAATTTTGGATACTCCCCAGTACTAAAAACCCCTAAACTGCAAAGTGTGACAAATTAGCTAAATTTAAATTTAAATATAAAATGATTTTTTAAAATTTCTGAAAAATAAGGAACCTGATTGCTATGAAGCTAGAAATCTCCAATGAAGATCTCAAGTTAATTTAGTTCATACTTCAAAAGTTATAGTAGATAACAACTCTGCCATTTCAAGTGTAACGCAAAAAACGGTCGGTCTTTCATGCATTCACCCATGAATCCTATAAGTTCTTTTTTCAAAAGGATGCTTAGATTGCCCGAAAAACAAGATTGTCCATAACTTTCTCTTTATTAGGCCAAATAGAATGAATCAAAGCTTCAGGTGTACACAAAACTATAATCTTTGAGAAAAAAATAAAAAATAAAAAAAACAGATTTTTGTGATTTTTTTGTTCTGCCCGACAAACTAAAATTTATGCATAGTATGGCATGACTTTTGCCCTTCAACACCGATTGAGACAAAAATTATATTTTCAGAAAGCTAATGTGGTTTCTATCATCAAAAAAAATTTCAAAAAATTATGTCAAAAATTGAGATCACACGAGCTTGCCCGAAATTCCACTTGGGACTTTAAGGGTTAACCTAGACAACAAATTAATCCAGACCATCTACCCTTTCCAACGTCACATTACACGTAGATGTACAATTTCCTGTTGAATTTCAAAGATGAGTGGCTTCTTAGGCTCCACCAATAATAAGTTATCATCTCCATGGACCTAACGAGGGCATTTTTTTGGCTTTTGAAGGTGGAAGCACCCGAAACTGTCAGTATAAACAATTTAGCATAGTTTGAGGCATCTTTTCCTAAAAATAGTATTTTGTAGTATTAGCGAGTGAAAATAATGAATATTAAAAAAAAATTAGATTTTCAGATGTTGTAAGTAATTTCTATGATATTTCAAAGTGCATGCTACCTAGACCATTTAATCTATCACATAGGTGGACCTAAATCTGAAATCTGTAAAAATCAATAATTAGTAAATCAAAGTTAAGTATGTGTCCTTCAAATGTGTCAACCAATCAAATTTAAGCATTTGGAGGACACATTAACCAAAGTCTAGGGACACAATTAGGTGAGTCTAGGGTACAAAAATGGGAACATGTGCGCTAATGGGTGCTTCTACCTTAGTGCCATATTTCACCAAAAGAAAATAATTTGGCTAAAAAATGACAACAAACTTGTGCAGTTTATTGCCATAAAACTTTGAATTAAAAAAAATCTTGGATGAAATTGCCATATTGTTCATGAAAACAAAATTATGATCATGTGATATGTGAGTGCTAATGTGAAATTTCCTATCGAATATGTGGATGAATGTTGAAATTTCATATGGCTTATTTGGCACTTCATAAAAATTGAATAAACAAAACCAAACCCTGGCCCTAAGAGCTTACCCACCAGAGACTTCCCTATCCCAAACCGGATGGTTTTCATCTGGATAGGGAAGAACCCCTCCCCCCACCAGCATCCTGTGTCTCCAAATTTTGGGGAATTGAGAGGCCCAATTTCCTAAATTGGATGGAATTGGGATATGGTAAACCCTATTCTTGAATTTACTATTGTTGCATGATGTGTGCTCCCATGATTTGGCGTTGGACTATTACTTTGTCCTTGTTACTATATTTACAAGTGCATCTTGACTTCACATGCCTAGATTTAGTATAAAGTATTGATTTGGGGAAGCATGGGTGGGAAGCGGCTTCCCCATCCTTATATTTTTTAATGAAGAACTAAGATAGGGATAGGGATGGGGAAGAGTCTGGTGGTGAAGAGCAACCCCACCAGTGAGTTCCTTATCCCTAAAAATTTAAGGAGAGGACGTGAAATAGAGGTAGGGATACGGAACCTTCGCCGCACCAAGCTTTTCCAAGTTTTGAATCCCTAAATTTTACAGAACTCGCGAAAAGTTGTGCCCCAATTCTGTATTGTGAGCCTCATTTGGAGAACTCGTCCGGTCTCATATGTATTTGAGGTCTCAAAAACAAATAGAGAAAGGGATACGGAACAACCGGTGGGGATGCTCTTCGTAACCGAATCCACACAACTGAAGCCCCATGCAGGACAACTGAGTGAGTGGCCAACACTTTGCGAGGCCAACTGACGGAGTTTCAGGTCCGTCCTTCACTTCAGTCTCCGTCCGTCCTTGCCTCATCATTCTGATGAGTGGGAGTGCCTCCCCCAAATTGCGCTCAGAGCCCAATTTGCCGTGCTGGACCCCCGGCCAATTCCAAACTGAACTGCAGTGCCGTGTCAGTCCCCAAAATGTACATAAAAGAAAGTAATTAAAAAACAACCCAATAAAAAAACACTAATTTTGCCGGCCTTTGTTGACGCCCCTATCCGAATCTGCCACGTCGACAGAACACTCCCCAGTCATCACATCCAGAGTCTACTCATCACAACCGGATATTAGGCGGAAAGCTACTGTAGTGCCTCCCCCCTTCATCTGTTCACCACCAAAAAGTAAACCTGGAACGGTAAAAGATAAAGAAAAAGGAGCTTGACTAAAGAAAAAGGTTCCCACTCCCCCCAGACTCAACCCACAAAATCACAAATGCAACATGCAACAGAATCGTACGAAAAAGAAAAAGAAAAATGAGACCGACCGACCGACTGACCGACCGAGTTCCGCAAGCCCCCCCCCCCCAGCCACTCACGAAGAAGAACCCTGCGGACTTGGTGGGGACCTGGCGACAACTAACACTCATATCCATTTCTGGGGTGACGTGCCTACAAGGCTGGTTTGATTGTTGATGGGACCCTTGGGAGCTTGCTTCCATGTGCTTCAAGTTCGTTCACGGAACCAGAGAGAAGAAGCGTTCATCAGGACAGGAGTTGCGTACAAGCAAGTCCGTCTCGCAACTGGGGAGCCTTTCAATTTGCTTGCAAGCCCGAGCAAGCAGAAAAGAAGACGCAGAATTCAGGCTTCACGAGGCTTGCAAGCAACAGGCACAGCTTTGAGAGAACAACTTTTAGATTCTTTCAAGTTACAACAGCAGATTGAGACACACACAGAGAGAGAAAGAGAAAGATTTTTCAAATGCTAGAGAGAACAGAAGTGGTTTAGCAGAGAAGTGTTTTGTTGAGGTTGGGGGGTTGGAGGAGTTTAGTCTGTGTTGCTTTCTGGTGGGAAACAAAGGCGGTGTAATAGGGCGGTGGACTATATTTGACTATGCGATGGGCATGTGGAGGAGATGAGTAATTGCAGATTTGTATYCTTCGCTATGGAATTGGAGAGGTGATGGGGTTGAGACTTGAAGGAGGGAGAGCAAGAGGGGAGTGTAGGATGTAAGGGAAAGTAAGGTATTTAGCGATGGAGGGCGGTTTCTTGGGACACGGCGGGTTTGGTAGAAGTAGCTCTCGTGTGGAGGGTCTAGGTTGGTGGGACTTGTTCATCAACTTCGGGTAGGTCATTATCGACCAGTCCTTAAAAAATGTTTTATGGGGGGGTAGAGCAGAACTTTAATCCACCGTACATAATATCTTACTCAATCAAATCATTAGGGCCTTGGTTGATTGGTTGCTCCCAATGTGATTCTATTATGCTAATGGTTTACTTGTTCTCTCTTTGCAGTATTGCCGAGTGCTTTGCGTTTCTAGTGTGCACGAAATGGTCAAATCCTGTCATTCAGCATGAGGGACCGTCCCAGATAGGACCAGGAGGTCTCCCGACCTACGCTACAACACCCCTGTTCAGACCAGCATCGGAGAGTGCAGATGATGGGAGCACATCCAGAGTTGACGAGGACGATGGTGGGGAAGGCATGTGTGGYCGTCAGGATTTAGGCGGCCATTTACTGAAGTTGCCTATTCTTCTGTTTCAGATTTTACTTTGTATGAAGTTGGAGGTATGGCAGTGACCTTTCCGCGTTTTTGTGACTTCACCTAAACCTGTATATCACTAGTAGAATTGTTCCRGAATCCTAGCCAYCTTAAACCTGGCCTWTTGCAACGCCATTTAAGGCAGTTCSTATTGTGAACCTTGTCAATTGTTTCGTTGCTGGTTTTTCTAGAATATATAGGGGGCGTGGGGGTGGATCTTCTGTATGTGTGCATCTTCTATAGTTGGAGAAAATCATCAATAATACTCCAGCACAGTTTGATGCGTCACTTTCTGTAGGTCCTCTCTGACGTGCCATCTGCATTGAGTGAATTTGAAGTTCGTTTTTTGGACTCTACTCATCAACTTTCACGAGGGAGTTGCTTCATATGTTTCTTGTTTTCCAAGTTGTTCAGCAGTGGATGAAGCTGTCAGTTACTATYTTTAATGCATTGTTCGGCATGTGCTTCTGCAGGGTACTCCAGAGCAGGCTCGAGATATTCCTGTGATATTACTTTTTTCACCATTGCTACTGGTTCAGTGTATAGCTGTTAGTTGTGCGCTTTTGAGGTTCCTGGAACAGATATGGTTCATGCTTCGTCTTTCTGAATCCAACGGTCCCCGACAACTGCCCAACTTTGCTAAAGCAGACGATTGCTGTGGTTTCCTTCATCATGGTTCACGGTAAGAAATYCTCTCTGCGACAGTGCAGTATCGTCTAGGTACACAATTTAAGTAGATTYATGTCTTGTCTAAATGGGTTAAGTAGTATCTTTTTTCCTCATTTCCTCATGCCAAAATGCTTAATTTTGTGATTGTGGTTCTSTTTGAATGTGTGTTGCCGAATTTYAATTTGTGCACAAGGGTTTCAAGAACTTGACTTGCTGATCTTGGTTGTTTGCAGATTCCTTGGCTGGTGGTCAATAGACGAGACCAGCAGAGAAGACAATGCTCGTCTGTATCAGACAGAAGATACTAGGTAGTGGATCAGTTTCTTGCTGGGCATGTATGCTCAGCAGTTATTATATTCACTATATCACTTTCTCGTAATGTTTTTGTGAGTTTATGATGAGAAATTAGTTCTTGAAAGTTGAAATATGTCCGCACCGGATTGGTTTCTCTTTTCGATAACTTTTTTTTGTGACAATCTTGAACTCAAAAAGAGGGTGACAGGAGCCACTTGCGTACTAGACGCTTGCCTATGTATGWTTATTTTTACATCATTGTTTGATAACAAGATCTTCTGATTCTGAGTCTTTTAGGATTTCTTACTGACCAACGCTACGGTAATGGCGCAGTTATAACACGTTCCCTGGTTTCCCACCAGAGGTGGTAAAAAAGATGGCGAGGAAAGACCTTGCAGACGAGGTAGTCTTGCCCTCGAYGTTGTGCATATTTACTTGGTTTATGCTGGTTGTAGGAATTTATAGCATGTGCTAATTGACCTTGTCTTATGTAGTTAATTCAAGAGAMGCATGATTCTTGTATAATGTGTGGGCTCCTTGTGACCTTGTGCTTGGAATTGTAGGTTTGGAGATTGCAAGCAGCCCTAGGGGAGCAGACAGAGATTACAAAACATCAGCAACAGGAATATGATCGCCTCAATAATGTTAGTATATATATGCGTCAAAGCTTCTCTCTTACTGTTTTTCAACCAATTTTCGACTTAGTATATATCTACAGGATCCTTRCCTTGCAGYTTCTCATCCCTTGAATCTGCAGGAGAAGGTACTGTGCCGAGTTTGCTTTGAAAGGGACATTGCTGTTGTTCTCATACCCTGCCGACATCGCATTTTGTGCAGGTAGGTTAATTTCTGTTTGCCTCGTAGTTGTTTCAAGCTGCTCATTTGCTCAATACATCCTTTTGCTTGACAACTTGATATTATTTGTTGTTGTTTCTTGCAATGGATGTGCTAGAGTGAAAGTGCTTGTTTCGTGATTTATCTGCTTCACCAGTTATGGAGGTGTAGATCCATTCGATTGAAGCTCACCTTGTCTTATGCAACCTCGTATGTTCTCCCTTGCAGCTTTTGTTCAGAGAAGTGCAAGCATTGCCCAGTTTGTCGCAACAGTATTCTGGAGCGGATGCCAGTGTATGACGTGTAAATAGTTACGGTTCCAAGTCATCCGCTTGGGTGGAATGACTTTGAAAGGTGGACAGGGCTTAGGTTTCCTTGTCAAAGTAGGAAGGTCTTAATTTCTTTTGAAGGAAGGATTAATGAAGTACTGCACAGTTTGAAACAAGGACACCGTTGAAACTAAACAGTATTTTTGCGTGGCTTCACAGAGGGGTAGTGGCATTGAGTATCGGGATTGATCATTGGTGATTAGTTGTATCATATTTTTTTTATTTAGACTCGACCTGTTTGGACAATGATCTAGAGGTTTACAGCATTATATATTACATCCCACATTGGTGCCTCTTCTCCTGTCACTACGGATTTTCAGGTCTTTTTCAGATGAGGTCCTTGTTCGCTAGCCCAGGAATGTGATTGCAGATGCAGACCCAAGTGAGCAACTGAACTCTTTAATCTAGGATGTGTATAGATATGGGGGTGTAGCTCAGCTTCAGTTCTGAAACTTAACTGTTACTATGGTCACTAAAGTTTTAGAAATTTTTGTAATTTTGATAAATAGTAGTGTGCCCTGTGCCGTTGCCACAGCCAAAATAAAAGAAAGCTTTTAAAAAAAATTTAAATTTATAATTAAACCTTTGAAATTTGATAACTTTCACACCAAAGGTTCAAACACCATGAAATTGACTTAAATAGAAAGCTTTATGCACAAAGGAGTGCAAGACTTTTGTTTTGGGGTGTTTGGACTTGTGATGCAACTCCCATAACAATTTTTTTTTTCATAAATTTTTTTGATATTCAATAACTTTTACACCAAAGGTCCAAAAGCCATGAAACAAAGTATGTGCATCCCTCCTTGCCAAGACCTTTCGAGCTATACCAAGAGTGCCACAAGACAAACCTATCTTAACCCCTCAACGCCCAAGGGGCCCAAAAGTGGCATCACACAATGTGGCAGTCTACTTTGAAGCGCTCTAACTTTTGCATCCAATGTCCGATTTCAATCAAACTTGTTGGAAAAATTGCGCATACTAGTCTGGTTTCTATGGTAAAATTTTCAGATCAATCCAAGATGTATTGAGTTTGTGAAAGTTATTCGAAGTTCTCAGGTTCAATTTAGGTTCAACACACTGCATTGTGATGGCTTCAACTTCGGGGGATTGTATCTTTTTCATCAAATGTTTGTTTTCAATAAAATTTGTTGGGTTCTGTTCTCATAAAGGTTTAGTTATTGTGGTAAAAGTTTCAATCCAATCCAAGTTCTTTTTAATGTTTGGGAGCAATTCAAAGTTCAAAATCCAGAATTTTTTGTATTTCAGTGAACTTTGTCGACTCATTTTTCCCTTGAAAATATTGGGTTGTCTTTCAATATTTATATTCAAAACTAAGATCACTACGGTCAGAAAAAAATCATAAGAGAAATAGCACAATGTGTTTAGAATTTTCTAGTGTTGAAAAAATTAGTATTTGAGGAAAGAATTGAAATTTTTATGATCAAGTCTTATGCATTTTCTTACAATTCAATAGAAACCACTATTTTGACCAATCAAAAAAGAATTCAAGTGTTAAGGATAGAAATTGTATTTTTGGTGAATTTTTGAAGTTACATCTTTAAAATTCATTTGAAGAGAATCTAAAAATAATTTTATAATTTTGACCATACGGATATCTTCTATTTTTTGTGCTTCACAGAAACTTCTTTGATGCAAACATCAAGAAAGGTATAGAATTTATATTTTATAACACATTTGTATTTTGTCCAAACCCCTTGGGCTTTTAGGGGTTAAATTCCAGTTGTAAAAAAAGGTATTAAAAGGGTGAAGAAATACAAGGAATGTGTTCTAGCCCATTTGACTATCCCTCCAAAAGAGAGTTACACCCTGGTTTGCATTAGTTGCCCCCCTCCCTCTCTCAAGAAATGTACAAGCCGTTGATTGTTTTTAAAAAAAAATGCTTACCTTCGAAATCATCGTCGATTTCTCAAAAAATCACAAACCATTGATCTTGTGAGATTTAATCTAAGTTGTCCAAATATAAATATGGATACGGATACAAAATGAATACTAGATACGGATATATTATTGTATACAAATACATAGTGAATACTAGATACGGATGCGGTATAGATATTGAATACAGATAGTAAATACGTATAATACGGGACACAAATACTATTTACGTATAGTAATGAGTATGTATATTGTATATGAATATTAAATACGGGATATGGAATAKAGGATACGGGATGAATTGTCCCATATTGATTGTCACTCAAAGTGGTTTCTAAAAATTATAAGATGGGGGAAATAGGGGAGGAGGGGTATGAAAAAATTAAAATTAAAAACTTGAAATTATTTTGAACGCATAGTGAGGCCTCATGGTACCTCTGCCTCACTATGTGGATTGAAAATAAGATCATAATGTTTGAACTTTGAAGTGAGAAAAAAAACTTTCTTTCATTCCTGCAAAATAGGGTGAACAAACTTTGATTCTTCTTGGAGTAAAAATTTTCCATTGCAAAAAAAGGAGCATTTCAACCATTCATAAGTATATGATATCATATTCACTCATAAAAAATTTCATAAGCAAATATGGAATCTAGCTTACTCTAAATCAACTTGCAATACAAGTACGTTAAGTGCATTGGTAATACTCTAGTCATTTTTTTGATGATTTTATGTGCAATAAGGAAATTTTATATTTGAAATTCAAAATTAGAGACAAATACTTGAAACATGTGGGAAAAATTTCAAGAACTTTGACTTTACAGATTGCAAGATGATAGAGCTTGAAGTTAGAAGCATTAGGAAAAATTTGAACCCTGGAAGGAGCCGCGAGTTTGGGTGCAATTAGAGAAAAAAAAAATATTTTTAATTTTTACAAAATTGGATTTGACGTGGCACTAGTACGACCACGTCAGCGCCATGTCATCTTAACCCTTTTTTTATAAACTTTATTTTTTAAATTTAATTTAAAAATTAATTAATTAATTAATTATTTTTAAATTTAAATTTAAATTTTTTTTGTACTGGCACCACGGGGGGGCTGTAACAGGCCCTTCTAGGGTTCAAATTTTTTCTAATGATTACATTTTCTCTTGAAGTTGCCTCAACATGGCCAACAAAGTTTGACCCCTCTTAGAGTGTGATTTGAGAAGTAAATTTTTTTGACAATTGTATGATATTTTATTAGTTTTATACATACCAAATTTCAAAAATTGATGAGCATCTTTGCAAAAGATGCTCCAAAGATGTCCAAATTGCCCAAGCTACCAAAAAAGTTCATAGGTAGCATAACTATTTAATGTGGGCATTTAATCGGGAAAAAAACATTATTCTACTTAGTGGATAAATGTTCACACCTTATGCCAAAAATTTGTGAACATCAAAATTGACTTCATAGGGACCTAGTACTTGGATTTTCAATTGTTCTTTCAAAGAACAATTGGCCTTCAGAGGTTAAGAATTGCCACTTGGTGAGAGGTAGTAGAATTGAATTGATTGTTGTTGATTTCATGGTATATCCCCTAATCATGTATATAGTAGAGGAAAGGAAAAATTTGTAAACAAAGATTGGGTGGAAAAAATTGGACACATAAATTTTATATGTAAGATAGCCCCACTTAAAAAGCACATGAATGAATTAATAAAAAACATAGGTTATTCAAAATATGCCCTAAATAGTTTATTATGTAAAAATAAGGTTATTTTAAATACAATAATTAAGATAAATAGCCCCACATCAATACTCTCTAAACTCAGGTGTATACCTTAAATTACAAGGAGTGATCACCTCAAGAAGGCCCTTGGGGTTTCTATGTACAACTTGTATTTAGCCTTATAACTCTTTAGTTGTGATTTTATATATGAATTAAGATACATTGTTATTTATGTTTTGTCATGACCATTAATTTACTTTATATTGAAAAAATATGGTCGATATTGTTCGGATCAAATACCACAATATTCACAATATATTATACGGCAGCAAAAGGTTTTCAAGCCCTTCTAGCGTTAAAATATTCACAATTGGACAAACATGTAAATGATGTTGGTTCTTATGATGTTTCAATATTTTTTGGGAATTGACAACATGGAAATGGGTTGGCCATTGTAGAGAGTATAGATTGCAACATAAAGCATTGTTACATCTTAATGCCCTTGCTTTTGAAATAATTGTTGTATAGCACTAGAAGATATTTGAGGCCAACAGAAGTTGTGAGTTCTTGTGAGTTCCTGGACTGTGGGAACTTGCCACATCAACAATTTGACGTGGTTGAGAACATGCCATGTTAGATCATATTAATTAATTGATTAATATTATTTGATAATGATAATTTAAAAATAATAATTTTCAACTTTTTAGTACTTTTTGAAAATTTTGAATAAAAAATTAATTTTCTCTATTTTAAATTAAAAATTATGGTAGCAATGGCTGGTTCACAATTTCCGGACAGCAAGGGGAATAGCCCTAAAATGAACCTCCTTGGCCTAAAATATCTTTTAATCGGGATAATGCTTTTAATTTATATATTAGAGTTGTATAATGCATTTTCATGTTGAAATTTTTGTACAATGACTAGAATAATTCATGATGAAAATAATTGATTCAACCAACCAAATAGCATGTTTCTATCAATTTCAATAACATCAAAAAATTGTCAATTTTTTAGATGCCACAAGAGTATTTTTATCAATGATATTCATGAAGATACTTTCATAACCTTAGTGATTAAAATTCCTCTTGGCCTTCTTTAACTTGCCGCTCTAGACTGTAGACCCTGATCTGGCACACTATTTTTGATCAAATCCGCTTTTAAAAGCGAGACGTTAAACACCCCCCATCGAGCTTTTTGCGCGTCCAGCTGTCGCCTGACGTGGCGAGGAGGCTCAGTTTCTGGCGACGGTGTCCAGCTCCCGTCGTCGAACTCTCGTCCGCCTCTTCCTCCTTCCTTCGTCCGTTCGAACTCAAGATCACCGTAGAGAAACTGCAAGCGTCTTCTTACGAAAAACTCCTCTTGTTACGAAGCTTGACGATCTAGGGTTTGCAGGTGCGTCCCTAAACCTGTGCCTAAAATTTGAGGTGGTAGCCGGATTGGCATGTTTCAAGAATGTGAGCAATCTTCCACTATTCCTACAGCCCTTATGCACTGGCATTCATTGCCTCCAACAAGTTGGGTTTTCACGCATTGTTGGATTCTCCTCCTCGGTAACGATATAGGTCTGAAGCTTGAAATTGTCTGGTATCTAATTAGGCATCTGTTTTGCATGGAGGCGATGAGATTATAAAGAATTCATTAGCATTTCAAGCAATTGTTGTCACTTACCAGTTCCCTCCCAATAATACCAAAGTTCCCGCTGGTGATTTTTATTCCTCATAGCCTAAGTGCCTGCGTCTCCTGGATTCGGTGTGTGTAATTGTTTTTTTGTTTTTCCATTGGTATTGAGCTTGTGTATGGTGACTATGTTCCTTCCTAGAACTTTAATTGTACAGGAACTTGGAAGGTGTGTGTTCTGAGATACTTCGAGAGGAGTTGTTTCTGCTGTGACAGAGCTTGTAAGTGATCCCAAAAGTAAGCGAACTAAAAAAAAGTTTCTAACCTCAGCACGCCAATTCTAAAAAACAAAATAACGTTCCTCAGCAAAGGAACAGATCATGCTTTTGGGGCAGCATCTGTACAATGCACATCTGCAATAATTTCAGACAACCATGGAATCGATCCATTGGATCCAAAAATGAAGAGTCCAAACCCTAGTTATGCATTTCTTACCGACCGGTAAGACTCCGATCACCGCTKGGATCMAAAATATTGAAAYAGAATCCCAKTKTGCTGAAACCTGCACAACGATGATGGCTRTAAAATGTCCTGATAACCAGAGATGAAAACCCGGACATGACTTAATYAAGGGTTGCATGCAAGCTAAGATTTCAGAGACCATTTCAGGTTAGAGTGATGTCTTGATGGAAAGGTACTGAAAGTGCAGAGTTTTTTAGATTTGATTTTGACACAAATGAAACTTACGGAATTTCATTGCAAGAAGAAAATGCAAGGCCGCCAGCCGAAGGTGGCCTGGTGGGAAACGAGCAGAGCTTTTAACGAGACATAATATGCATCCTCAATTCTGGGAGAAATCAATTGTTAAAACGCTATGAACAATGGTCATCACAAACCATCGTTCATGTTCAGATTCTCAAAACGCAGCGACTGGTTGAAGTTTTCTGTAACGACATCGACAAGGCTCGCGCACCGTCGTTTCATTTTGACTGTTTTCAACAACTCAAAGAATTGAGAGAAGCAACAATCTAGACTGGCGGGAACGAGAAGACGCATGCAGTTTCTCTACGGCGATCGTAAGTTTGAACGGACAGAGGACGGAGGAGGAGACGAACGAGAGTTCGACGACGGGAGCTGGACACCGTCGCCAGGAACGGAGCCTCCTTGCCACGTAAGACTACAGCTGGACGCGCAAAAAGCTCGATGGGGGGTGTTTAACGTCTCGCCTTTTAAAAACAGCTGAGACCCTACGCATAAATTCATGAAGATGTGGATAACCCTACGTATTTTTTTATTTTTTTATATTTTTAAACAAATCGGGGAATCCATAAGCAACACATGATTTCTACCAGCTGGCTAGACATCACCATCTGATTGGTCAATATACCCCGCTTTCTACAGTAGATTGTCAGGATTGGACCATCAAAAACAAGAACGGTGTAACCGGGTCGAGTGTATAGCACCCCAACGAGCTAAATGCGGAGGTGGTTTTGCCCCCTTGTTTTAACCCTTAAACGCCGAGGCGGCTGTTTTGTGTCCGATGAATGAAGTGGAATCAAACTGTATAGGAAGGAATTGTGACTATTCATCCTCGAAATTTGTTTTGGAGAGGGAAGTTCTTCTACAGTAGTTTGACTCGCAATGATTAGTTTTTCAATTTTGGAGGCTAGTGCTTCACACGGTAATAGAAAAGGATGATTTGCAGAGTCACCCCTTCGGCGTTTAAGGGTTAACCTTGGAGAAAACACTGGAACTTTTTATTTCTCCTGTATAAATTTTTTTGCAATCAGTTTTGACTTCATGTTTGCAATCAGAGGACCCAAATTAGCTAGGAGACTAGGAGAGGTGTTAATCACAAAATTATTACGGCACAAAATAGAGGGGCTTTTCTTTTACATTCATCCATTGTTACACCTCCGCATTTAGCTCGTTGGGGTACTATAGACTCGACCGTGTAACCGCGAGGKTGGGTCATAGGTTAATTCATTCACTAGTTCTACCTCACATCTCCACTCCAACTCTAACCTTGTTGTGCAGTGTGTATGCGGTTGTAGATAGGATTTGGAAACTCCAATTTCAAAACCAAAGTCGATGCCATAGTCTATGTCTTGTTTGGACAGAGCCAAGAAACAAAAACAATTGTCAACCCCACTTCCACATCTATTTAGGTTGCTATGATGTGCAAAGTCATTGCATCTTTAATTTGGGCAAAAGAGAAGAAAGCATGTGGAGGTCTTCCACTTGGACTTCCTTGCTCACCATTGAGAAGAAAACAATTAACCCGTAAAGCAATTAACCCGTAAAGCAATTAACCCGTAAAGGACTGAGGCAAGTTTTGGGCACAAATGATGTAACAAACCTAACCATTATATTGCTCTAACGAGAAACATGCTCATTCAAGAACCTTGTACGTAACTTTGTATAGGGCAATGCCCAAGGAGGAGGGCATTTTGCAATATGAAGGGCCAACGAGGAGGGTGGAGCTCAACGATGAGACACATTGTCCAACATAAATCACAAGCATGAAAATCAAGGTTGTCACATTGGACAAGTTACTGTTCATTTCTTGTTCAATTGGACATGTTCAATTTCTGAGATGTATGTCTCAACTCTTAAGTACATTTTAGAAATTGAACGTGTYCAATTGAACAAGAAATGAATAGTAACTTGTCCAATGTGAGTATGTGACAACCTTGAGGAAAATCAAAGTTGGATGATACACTTGGGATGAAATAACAAATTGGATGAAGAATCCGTAATGCTCGATTACACAAGTTTGCCCGAGTAATCGGACATTAAGGCTGATTGCACCAAAGAACTCTCCCAAGAAACGAAAGGGCGATTTCCTTGGACTGGTTTACATTGTGGTTGCTACCCCAGGTCTAATTTGGATAAACAACAAACTTAATTAGCATTCAATTAAGCTCGTGAACTGAATCACCCATTACAAATGAATCCAACAACAATCAGTTGTGTAAGAAACAATCACAGCCCCCGGGACCAAGATGAGCAATTTGTTACCCAAATGTGGGGTTTGAGAATTTCCTCCTGAGCAAGTTTTCACCTACTGTAGACGAAAGCCAGGACCCAACCACGTTTCTGAATGGCTTCCGTACGTCTAACGGTTGAATCTTGTGTAGTTTGGGTGCTCTCTTTCGAAAATAAAATTCTGAAAGTCTGCCGGTTTKGGGGGCATTTTGCAGTTGCAGTACAACAAGTTGCACATCAGAGCTCGGTCCTGCTGGGCTCTCGATCTTTCAACTWRCTCAGATTGAGGCCAGTCTTCTTCTTCATCGATCTCCACCTGGAGGTACAGACTTCGGTGCTTCTCTTTAAAATGGAAATGGAAGGAGGTCTTCTTCCGAGTTGAGATCCAATCAAGCAGGAGGGAGATCGAACGCTTGTGATTGAGGTTAGGTTTAGGGTTTGGGATTTGGAGTTTGTGGTAGGCCTAGGGTTTAGGGTTTAGTCACTTCTGGTTCTCTCTTCACTGAGGGACTCATTTGAATTCATTGGCGATGCCCATAATGATGTCTGGGAATGATAGCCGGACACAATTGATTTATGATTTGGCTTTGGAGAGTTGATTGTATGTAAAGTTTGGTGCGGTACTAAGGAGTTGTCCAGATTTRTGTTCATGGATTTTAGGTTTGATGTTGATTCCAGAGGCTTGTCTCTTTTGCCTCCGCT
This sequence comes from Pleurozium schreberi, assembly GCA_006891605.1. Lineage (NCBI taxonomy): Eukaryota > Viridiplantae > Streptophyta > Bryopsida > Hypnales > Hylocomiaceae > Pleurozium > Pleurozium schreberi. The sequence goes on along the minus strand of VACF01000823.1, from coordinate 14,003 downwards.
AGGAAACAGAGTTGTATCAAATTGGATCAGATAGTGAGAGAAAATTACAATGACAACAACAAAATTACGGGTGCATATCCGACAATGACAAYGAGAGAAAATGTACATGCTCTGCCATTATGTAAGTTTTGCATAATCTGATTCAGTAAGGCAAAATGAACGGGCAATTGGAGAAGACACACAGGCATGATGCAGTCAAGAAGCATGTTAGACAGATATCTGTAGTGGAACATCAACAACAATTGCCCACGGTYCTTTCCCCTGTTATATTCTTCAGTTCAGTGAATAAATTACCTTTGGAGTATGAACCCCACGACTCCCATAATATTGTCTGTTTTGTCAATCAGATCATGTATTGTTTAGTCRAAACATTCTCAATGCAACCATGTACAGTACAGTACTATTGACCTGAAAAGCAAATCAATGGTGTAAATTCGTTACCGCAGAACTAGAAACGAATGTCCTCTTGATTTGCTTCAGGAGGTCCACTGCAGAGGGATGCATTCATTCCCTTCCTGGCTCTAGTGTGGGTTATCCTGGCTGACGAGGCCTGTTGTGTGTATCTTTTTCCTCAATGAAATTTCTTTCATTTGTGTCCCCATAAAATAGAAAATAATTAAATTCCATTTCTGTACAGGTACCATCAAGTSAGAGCTGACCTATTCCCTAGGGCAACAACTCGYCAAACAAACCTAAATAKTTGGCACAGGTAGCGTTGTYAATCAATCAACCGAGTTCCAAGACAACCGCACTCGAGAAGAAAGCCTGAATATCATGTAGAGACTACGTCCATTGAGACAGGCTCAGAGTGAGGACCGTACCTTCGAATCCCGTCACCTTATGAGCACCCAGCAAACTGTTTATTSACGCAATCAACTACACTTAGTGCCTATGCACAGAACACATTGTTCTCATTAGTTGGTATCTGTTGGAACACCTGTACATATCCTCAAGCTAGAGAAAACCCAAAAGCGCAATTACCGCAGAAACCTTACTGATGAAKAACATCAAAAAGAGWGGTTAAGAAAGYTGCTTTCCCTATCCATTAAGTTGGCATAAATGACCAAATCTCTTAAAAACACCTACAGGCTACTACCTTGGTCTGGTCTTTCAAGCCTCTGCTCTAAGCAGTTTTGCACAAGACATGCCTAATCGACTTGGAAGCAGTATAGCCACCATAAATCGCATACCTAACCTGCTAAAATGGAACCCTTTTACCTACTAGTTAGTCCTTGGAGATCGGCTGCTTTCTTCTGAACTGTCCGCATGTTCGAGCTCACCAGAAATAAGCTGCGATACAAAAGCAGGAGTCGGAGCTCCACTGTTGGAGATTTCAGGCTTGCTGCTCTGGCTGCCCCCAATTGGAGACAAGGCCGTTGGTTGCTCCTGTTGGGGAGACAGCTCTCTCGGCTCGTCAGTGAGTTGAAGCCCATCTCCGGCCGGTCGTGTGCCATTCAACGTTYGGCAGTGTGGACAATAGTATTGGATGTACTGGTAGTCCTCCTTCTTTGCAAGACCTGGAACGGAAGCACATCCACCGGTTGAAGATAATGTCAAAAACCCAAGGAGATACGAAGTGCAGGAAAAAAATCCCTCGACTTGATTGAATAAGCCTTAAACACAGGAAGTGCGCCGATGACTTATAGCTACTTTAGATTGCACAGGTCGAAGCAACAAAGCTTGAAATTTGAAAACGCATCATATGCAACTAGTGGTGAGATAACAAGCTCACAACTATGGCACTTATRATGCAGTTGAGCTAACAAGCATGCAAACCACATCGAAGAGGTAGCTTGAAACCTTGTATCCCAAATTAATTTTTAGAATGGCACATAAGAACCATRTAAGCACCTCYTCTTCAYGTTACTCGGAAGAGTRCGAAGTCAACATTGAACAAACCAAGATAAACTTAATAAAGAAATGAGGTTTGCGTAAATCGAAGTGTAGAATTTATCGTTATCTCAAGCTCGTTGCTTCCAACCTTAAAAGAGTAGTAGGCTCACCATTGTGTGCGTGACACTTTTTGCAGATAAGGGCGTAGCATTGCGTGGGATCTTCACCCACAAGCATWGCAGCCAGTCTTGCGATCCAGCCACCATCACTGGCTCTGTTGCGGGGAGGTTCGACATCCATACCCTGCTCGTCCCACACCTCCGGGGTCTCCATKCCACCAGCTGCATTAAGTTCCTGAGCGAATCCCTCCATTCGCTGCATTCCTTGAGAGGAAGCTGGTCCAACGCTCTCACGACGCTGATGCGGCCTCCGGTTGCGAAGACCCATGGAATCCGGTGTTGCTCTTCCAGGCTGCAATTCTGCACCTGGTGACGAAGCTCCTTCATTGGGGTTCATCCCTTGGGCAGCCAAATCGTCCTTGGTGGCGAGTCCTGCGGCGTATGCCAACTTGAGGCCAGACTCCGCGCCCAACTTGGATGCAAGGATGCTTGCTGCTGCTGCCTTTGCTGCTGGATCAGGGTCGTATTGCTGTTTACCCARGCCAAACCAATTAGCGACRACRAAAAGAGCAAGCTGACCTACTCCAAGAGTAACAAAATCATCTCACTAATATTGTTTTTGGAATTGTATAAAGTTTTACAATTGCATGTAGTCACTACCCATGTGATTCACTACGGGACTGATTAACTTAATAGTAGGAAGAAATGGCTAAAATTTCACCGAAGTGACTTACTAGATTATTGATTTCCAAATCGTCTACTCGATTCATTGATTCAAACATAAGTTCCCAAACTGAAAATAGAACGCAAAGTTTGCAATCCAATAGTTGATTATCACAACTTCCAAAACATAATTCTGTTGCAAATACATGCGGGATACGACTTTATATTGATACGTTTGGTTCCTTTCCTTGAAGCTTCCTAAATGGTTTATTTCAACAATACAGATACAGGAGCAGACACTTYGGGCCATTTGGGCACTTAAGAGTTAATTCATCTATTTGCCTTCCTACTGATGACAATCCAGAACCTTAAACTCAATAAATACGTGAAAAATATGCAGACCAAAACCTTAACCTGGATTCACGTACAAGATTGGTCAAGGGAGGACATCGACAGTATCAATCAACACTTAAAAAGTCACGATTGAGATGCGAGGGCTTGGTTATCACCTGAATGAGCTGCTGTGTGATGTAGTAGTTAGTCTTCTCTTTCAACTCATTAATCTTCTCCTGACGCTCTGCTTTCAATCGTTCAAGTCTCTCCTGATCCTTGCGTTCCACTGCCAGATGCAGCTACCAAACGGTCAAGAGTACACCAAAAGGAGGGCAAGACGGCAGACATAMACTGAATTTCGAAACAAAGAACAAAATTACAAGTGTCCCAGCAGTAAATGAAATTCTCATCTCTCTCTTTGAGTATAACCTCGAAAAATCTTCAAACCAATCCTCAGTACAATCCTCGGTACCGTCCTTTCTGTTTTGAACCTCTGGTATAAATCTCTACACTTTCTGAAAATTTCGAAACATTTTCTTAACTCTTCCTTAGGGTAGAAAGGTACAAAATATGMCAATAGGAAAGAAGCGCCAGGGAAAATAGACAAAAATATTACTGATCCGATTGTATCCCGCGCACGTCGAGTACAGCAGCGTGACGACGGCCGGCAAAGCAAAGACAGGCAGTGCTCGCATGGCACGAACTTGCCATGGCAAGTCATCAGTCCTTGTTGACAGGATCGCAAATCCCAACGCAAGCGCCTGCAACAGTACAATCTCACCAATCAGCTAACCAGCACAGAATCTCATCAACTCAAGCAAAGCATCCCACAAAAAGGAAAGAACCACCGACCTCTCCCAAAATGGAGTAAATGATCATCACTCGAGCGAGCTTGCGCCATCGCTGCGTGCGTCGCTTCAACCGCGTGTGCACCGAAATACCTTGAAAAACATTTTTCATCAAGAAAATTCAAAAATTCAAAAACTCAAAAGTTTCTCTCCCAACTTCTCTAATGGAATAGTAATGATTTTACGGGTTATTACATGCAACTTACAATAATAATAAGGTCAAGTCCAAGAATGTTTTTTAATATTATACTTCTGTTGCGTTAAAATAAATCTAAGGTTTCCAAATATACTTGTCTTAAATTAAATTCAAAATTGGCTCTCCACAACTTAATGGACAACAATTGAAGCAAGTTCAAACATCTTGAAGCAAAAGAATCTACAAATGACACACTCCAAAGACTGTACAACAATTTCATCTTTGCAAAGGAAATCGAAACTCTGCAACCTCTAACCAACCAAAGGCGAAGAATTCAACCCAAAACCCTACAAAAATTGCTACTAACAAATCTCTTGTTGAAAATTTCTCAAAGTTGAATCACAAGACATTGTCAAAATTGAATGTAGAGGACACCAATGAACATCATTGCTCAAAGAATGTTCAAAATTAATACCACTACAACAATTCCAAGGGAAAAAATTTGTCAATTTTGCCACTTGTTTTCAACATGAGCCACTTCACTTTTGACTTCCATTTTTCCATACCTACTAAGGGTTTAGTAGAAGCTACAATATCTTTGCAGTCCTTTGAAAATAGGAACAACTCATGCATTAATCTAACCATTTCTAGGAAACCCTGGATTTATTTCAAGACACAGGGAGTACACAAAAGTTCTTGGAGCTCTAAGATCAATTGATAGATTTTTAAAGCCATCTMCTGAACATCCCACAATGAATATTTATTTAACAGCAGGTCTACCTCACCTAGCTAGGTCAATGGCGACACTTGCTTTTGGTAGCCAGAAGGAAATCTCGGAAGGAGCTGGAATGATAATGAAATTAAACAGAGCTGGAAAATGATCAAGAAATTACAATATTAGAATATTCTAGGATGGAGCAAATTCAACTTTTGTCAAACCCACTTTCTCTCCGAAAGAGAAAAGAAAAGCAGCATTTTGTGTAGGTAGGCCGCAACCACCGTAAGAATGCGGGATTTCGAGTATACCTCATAAGAAAAACGAGAGAAAAACTCAAATAGCAGATATCATTTCACAAGTAACTGTGACAGTTTCGAAGGACGTGAATGTGAATCAGATATGTATCAATTGCCGTTGCAAATGAGTACTTGCATGTCTCACAAGCTGAGTTGAATCACAATGCTATGAGCATCCAAACTGCATATAACCAGCTTCAAAGTATTACGATTATGCATTACTGGACTAAAGCCACGAGAGGTATACTTCTGTATATTCATAGAGGAAATCATATAGCAGATTACCGTAATAATGCTTGAACTACCCCTGCTCTAGCCCCTGTGCTTATCTCACAAAAACAAAGCTAGTTACATGCCGCCTCTATCAATGGTTTACAGATCAATGACTCTAGACAATTTCTGAATGCGATTGAGCAAGAAGTCTCCCTGCTTGATTGTAGTCTGATACAGAGCGTTCTTCGCGTCGGGTCTGTTGGTTTCAAGTACTCCAGCCACTTTGTCGATCTTACAGTTCAACCTCCCGGCAGCGATGAAGCGAGAAAGCTCGATGTCCAGAAAATCGACGCTCACACCAAAAGCCTTCGCCATAGCGTCCATGGTGACACTCTTGTAGGACTCYAGAAACTGTGAGTACGCTACAGATCGAACCTCACGCATGTAATACCGGAAGTGTGGTAGCAAGTACCGGTCCAGCCTGATTTGGTCAGTCAAACCAGCAAATGCCACAAAGAATGTCTTGTACTGACAACCATACAGGGCATTCAAAAAGTCGGAGAGATGATTGATCTTCCCTATCACGGTAAGAATCTCCGGAGCATCCACCACTTTCTGCCGCAACGCAACACGGTCCAGGGAGATGATGCTMGTTAGAACAGAGTAGAAGATAAAAGTGTCATACGAGAAAAGCTCATACGTAGTGAACGTCGAAATTGAATCCAAGAACAAAGTAGCCGCTTGCTTGAAGTTCCGCGTCGCCATACAATACAACCCCTCGTACACCTTCAGCCGATTCTTCCGCTCCCAATCGCCGCCTTCGTCAAACAAACTCTTCGCCTTGTCAATGTTACGCGAAATTAGGGTAAAGTCGAGGTGGAAGAAACCGAGGCGAAGGGTATGGAACACCAGATCCATCTTCTGTCCCACGGCCACCGTCTTGGCTTCCGTGATTTTCAACTGCTCCAGGGAATTCTCCTTGTCGCCAATGCGGATGTAAAAAAGCGCCTTCGCAAGAAGTGCCTCCCGCACCTCGCTCTCGCCCAGATTCTCCTCCGCGTCCGTAATCTTATCATCGAGTTTCTTAAGCTCATCGGCGTTCTTGCTGTTCATTGTATCCAGAAGCGACTGGTCAAACTCCCAGCCAAGCTCCTGCGAGCAGGACTGGTACAGCCCCGCCATGTCGTCGGACTTGATGAGCGCCAGAACCTCCTCCTTCAAGGACGCCTTCTCGATATCCTCCACATCTTGCGAACGCAAAAGAAACAGCCTCTGCGCCAGCAACAGCTTCGAATCCTGCGTTGCCTCCTGCTCCTCCATAGCTGTATCCGCTCCGACCAACACTTAGGGTTAGGGACTAGGGTTTGACGCTGCGAGAAACTCAGAGCACCAGAGGAAGATCAAAATGGAAGGTAAGAAGAGTGTGACTTCCTACGATCGGATCCAGAAGGTCTTCTACGCGACGAAATCGCGCAGAGCACTTGCGACACAATTGTTCGGCGATGTTCAATGTGCCCAATGGCTGCAAATGACTTCACTCCAAAGATGACGAAGCCATCCGAACAACGGATGAACGTCGTCCAGGACTTTCAGTTCAGTTTCCTCCGTCCGTCCGTCCGTCTCACTGATGTAAGTAGGAATCATCCATTCATCCATTGGTGAGCCTAAACGTTGCAGGGCGTCGCAAGGACGCCTCGAGACGTCACGATTGCGTGTCAGGGGATGTCGCTGCCTCATGAGTTGCATTGGATGAAGAATTTGGATGAAGAATGTTTTCAGTAGGAAATTATCCATTTGGTAATGCCCCATTGCCCAACTACAGTTTTGTGACTGAGCATAATTAGCATAAAAACATAACATACCTGCTGTCCATGGAGCTCCCGCAGCCCGTGCTCAATAATGATAAGGAGGGGGTGGTGACTTCTTCACGTAAGGAGGAGGAGACTTCACTGGCGGAGGTGGAGACTTCGGCACATACGGAGGAGGGTACTGCTTCACTGGAGGAGGTGGAGATTTCTTCACATAAGGAGGAGGAGGAGACTTGTGCACATACGGAGGCGGGTACTTCTTCACAGGCGGAGGAGGAGACTTGTGCACRTACGGAGGCGGGTACTTCTTCACTGGAGGGGGAGGAGACTTGTGCACATATGGCGGAGAGTACGCCGGCACAGGCGGGGGTGGAGACTTCTTCACATACGGTGGAGGATACGACTTCTCAGGAGGAGAGTGGCCGCCACCACCATACCCCGTCAATTCACGAGCAGCCTCAGCTGGCGAAACAGCACAAGCAGCGAGAACAACGATCAGGAGAGCAGCCATGAAGCCGAAGGCTCCAGCACCTTTGAGAGCAGCCATAGCTTAGAGCAACTAATGCTTCCTAGCTACAGCAGGGAGATCGACACAACTGGAACCCAAATGCCAAACCCGGCCCGATGATCGAGTGAGGAGTGTGGTTGATAGAGTATCGAGGTGAGCGTTTTATAGCGATCGATTGTCTACCGGGACTTTCCATTCCATTCAATTCAGGTACGATCGATCGAGCCTGGCATGGGTCCGGAAGTCTACGGGACTGACAGCCTYAGCGACGTACTGGAACACGAGGATGCTCGAATCACAATATCACATGCAACATGGTTGAATTGATCGCTAAGTTCAGCTTACGATGGGTAACTCTGACAGTATTGCGGAGTACGATGCAGGCCTCTCTGTTTTTTTCAACCGTGACAGATTCATCATCAGGTTTGGGTTTACTTAACTTACTTACAAGTTGGCTTGCCGTGCCATGGGGTTCGTTTGTCATCACAGGGAGGTTTCGCAGTGGCCGCGGTGGCCGCGGTGGCCGTGGAGACAGTGGATGAGAATACTGGCAGCCAGCCAGTGTTTGATGACAGTCGCTGTTAAGTTTGCTTTACTCTTTTACACCTAAATCCTTTACATATTGAATTTTTGCACATTTCAATCTGCTTACTGCTTTGTCTAAATATGTCATTTACCTCAACTTCATTGAGTTGGTCATAAAAGAAGGTTTCCTTTAAAATGTTCAAGTAGTTGGTATGAATGAAAAATGATAGATTTTTTATTTTTTATTTTACCATGAAGCACTATGTTCTTCATTGAGAATATGTACCTGGTTCTCTAAGGGGGAAACGAACTGTTAACTCAATTCAATAGGACTATACTCAATAAGGTGCATTCTAGAGCTTGAATGAGTGTACATATTCCTTCATTACATATGTATTTCCTTTAGAAAAATGCTACAATCAAACCTACATATAATTATGTTAAAAGTAGTGAAGAGAAAATTTCTAACGCATACAACATTGTAACATGTCACAAATKATATATTTYAAACTTTKGGGRGAGTAATATATAATGTATATTAAACTTATCAATTTTGGAACTATTAATGATTATATGCATAGGCTAATTTATCAACTTTTGGGTTACTCGAACACATAGCCAATTGCATTTACAAAGATGCCCCAAAGAATTAGTAATKTTTAAYKTGTACATTTCTCTTTGAGGATCTAGRAGGGGTGAAATTCTATAACACWTATGAGATTTCAATGCTTATGGATGTCACAAGTATAGTGGTTCAAGCCTAGCACGTGTATTACAAAGATCTTTCCCAAGGGTGCACACCTTCTTAGAACCAAATTGGGTGCATCATTAGGTGCATTTTACGCTACGGCCAAAGGTGGAGAGGCCATCAAATTCCACAAACTAAGTTGCCAAAGTTCTTGGTTTAAGTTGAAGCTCCCTTACCTGACCTCGGCAGCAACCTGCATCATTTGGACTGTGGAGACAGACAAGCTGGTATTGTGGATAAGGTAGACTGCTCTTAAAGCGCCCATGCTCTATAAGCGATCATGATGCATAGGTACATTTTTCTTTCTTGAATGTACCAAAAGTGTACATTCCAGGAGGTGGTCGCTTTTAGTGACCAATGCTTTACAACTTCAAAAATTTGTAAGTAATTCTTCAAAGGTTCAAAAAATATGAAACAACTTGGGTTAGATGCCAATTCCTTTTTCCTTCTCACAAAAATTTATTGAAAATTGTTTCAAGGAGTTCAGCTTCCCTGAAAACGTAATCAGCTCTTACATGGTCGCGTTGAGAGGAGTCTACCTTATCTGAAGTGGCTGCTCATTCTCTTTTTGAGTAAATCAATTATCTGCATGAGATTTTTTTAGCACCTCACTGTGTTTCAGTTTAGATATTTTTTTCCCTGTGTCTGTCAATCCAGTCATCCCCATTCTGTAACAGAGATATTAGCCCAATCTTGAGCTGTACTACTGTACAGTACATAAGTTACTACTATAATATAAAAAAATCTCCCAGTGAGAGATTCAGAGCCTTCAATTTGCCGACTTTCTCACCTCGAACTCAAGTGACTGAGTCCATACTCTCAAACTGAAAGCATTTTTTTGTTTTGATTCGAATTAGATGATTTTTAAAATAGAGTGACACTGTTGATGATTTTCAATTCCACAGAGGCTGGATTGTAAGTTAAGTTTACTTAGACCAAAGCTAAACTAAATTAGTCAGGATACCGTTGAAAATCGTTCCTGAAGGCTAGGCTTCCAAAATCCAAATAGGTCGGTGCCGCATTAATTAGGAATTGGTTCAATCTGTACAGTACAACTTAAGTATGACAATGATAAGCTACTGTAATTGACGGCTTTGCATTGGGTCATTTTTTCCAAAAACAAATCCGGTACTGTGAAAACCACATGGAGTGGCCCTTCATCTGCAGTTGCAGGCTTGTATGCCGCTGCTTGCATTGCAGATGCCCTTAGGTCAATGGTTGGTATCGGGTTCACCTACCTTAATGAAGCTTTTTCTTGCACCGAATGAATCATCTTGCGTTCACAAATCTTAAGGCTTGAAGACAATACTATTCTCAAGTACTCCTACGCCTCAAATATATGTAGGGCAATAGCTCTAGTAAACRGAATTGCGTAGCTAAGTAGCCTGGGTGTTAGAGTCTAGATTGAAAATGGACTRCTATACCTTAGGTAATTATAGCAATGAAGGACATGATCATCGCGCAAATAATTTGCAAGGGGGTGCATATCAAACTGCCAAACTGCCATTCATTTCAAGTCTGCAAAATCTCGAATAGGTCATTGTATCCTTAGGCGACAAATGGRTTTCTAAATACACTTTATTATGTATTCGTGGGATATTCCTCATAGCTTGACTTGAGAATGTTTTTCCATTCCAATCAAATGTTACACAATATCACAGATTCTCACGGCTTAACAAAGAATATGCAATTGTTTTGTTGTCTGCAATATGCCCACAGGCAGGAACCTGGCCATGTTGTGAAATTTTGTAAAAGAATCACAAATTGTCACCGTATTTGTAATGCAAGTATCATGATAATTACTTAGTTCCATATAAATTTTGGGTATGAGTTTGACTTGGTGTTAGGGGTGATGTTGACAAATGTGAGTTTGGATTGGTCCAAAAGTAGGTCTAAATTTGTTCCTAAAACCCTTAGTAACAACACTTTTTAACACTAAATGAGAACATATGTTTGCATTTGATGTTAAAGAGTGTTGTTAGTGAAGGACCTTAGGAACGAATTTAGACCTACTTTTGGACCGGATTCACATTGCAAACATTGATCACTCCTAACACCAAGTGCAAGACTGTCATTTGTCATCAGGCACTGGCCTGGGATGCAGCTTTTTCAACCCACCTATTTTTCAACACCCATTCAGTTGCGGCCCCAACTTGTTTAAATTCCGGTGTGAAGAGGGCGCTGTGTTTCTCATGCTGTCAGGTGGCCAGAGTTTCCGACAGTCAGGGCAGGAGGGAATTGGGTGTAAACTTCCTTAACTGTCCCAAATGGTGGTGAAACTGGCTGTGCCGGGGCCTGTCCGTCACTAAGTTGAGCTTGCTCCGTCAGTCTGCCGGCAGACAATGAAACTTAAGTTCCAGTACTGAAATTTGCCAGGCAGGGTTGACGCAGCCATCGCTGTTAGTCCTGGCTTATATAAGGTAGAACCACCCTTTACCAACCAGTGCCCCATAGCCAATCATAGATTGACTTATTTCCAACCAAGGTTAGAATGGTTTTTTTTCATCTTTTCAAAGTTGGGACTAAAAGTTCATGATACATGTTCCAAAGTAGTGCAAAAAAAAGTGGGAAGCAGTGAGTGGAAAAGTAATATTTTGAATGATCGGAATTGGAAAAGCATTAAGGGAGAGGCACCCAATGCCAACCGTGTACCCAATGCCGTCCAAATCTGCGTCAAGCATTCATTCTAGAACATAAATGTAGTGGAACTGTAGATTGCTTATTATTTTAGGTCAAAGAAATAAGCCATGTACCGCCTACCAACATTTACAGCCTGAAATGATTATGTTCTGCAGATTTGGACGGCATTGGGTACACGGTTGGCATTGGGTGCCTCTCCCTTAGATGTTTTTTGGACCATTTAGAAGATTGTGAGTTCCCGGACTATGGGAACACATTGGGAACTCTGGGAACTCTGCCACGTAGACAGTCTGATGTGGCATAGAGACTGCCACGTCATATAATATAAATTAATTATTAAAATTTATTAATTATTAAATATTTAAAAAATAATCTTTTTAAAAATAAAATAAAATTTAAATCAGTTTTTAAATTCAAAATTTCAGACTAGCAGTCGCTAGTTCCCTGCGCAGGGAACGGTTTCAGGGAAAATAACCCCAAAACAGTCTTCTGCGGAGCTAAAAAACATCTAGAGATTGGCTATGGGTCCAGAACACTTTTTGCCTTTCAAAATTCATAGTAAATTCAATTCATGTGATAAAATTACCAAAGTTTTTACAGTCCTCATCATTTTTATCAACACACCTCTAAAAATATTTACCTTGCATTCCGTTGCTTTAGATTCGTCCAAATTCCTTATTTGGTTAGTTATAGGTGGTTCTACTTTAAGTTGCTTGTGTTCTTGTGGACTTTGTACTAAGTTAAGGTAGAAACACCCATTAAGGTAGATTGCTTTTAAAGCGACCATTTAACAGTTGATTGGGTTTTCAGGGAAGCTGAACTCCTTGAAACAATTTAAAAAAAAAATTTGTTGAAAGAGAAATGGAATTGGCTTCAACACCTTGAAGGGGAAGCTGGCAATGCAAAGCGAGATGAGTAGGCCTAGGTCCGTCTCCATGGATGTTAACAACCCCGACGTAAGCCAGACCTCAAGGCCTAACAAGACGCAGGAGTCCGGCGGGGGTCGTGGGCAGAGAAAGTCAAAGAATGCCTCAGAAACTACCCCGAAGACAAAGGGGAAAAAGTCCACAGCACAGCTAGACAACACCCCGCGGTCCGCCTAGACGGCGCAAGCAAAGGGGAAGAAATTGACGGCACAGACGCCGCAATCGGCAGTGACGCCGCAGTTGAAGAACTCAGAACGATCCGAAGTTGCCGAAGAATGTTACGTGGACGAAATTGATAATGTCCCACACTCCCGAGAAACTGAGAAGAAGCCAGACTACCAGGCAATCAACGACACCTACAAGAGGTTCTGGTCAACCTGCAAGGACACATATGTGCTTGCCGTTGGTGAGAGAAAGGAGATTGACATCTCCAAACTCGTTGCACCCCCCGCGACATTCAACATCCGGTCCAAAGAGACCCGCATCGTGAAGGATTTGGTGACCTGGCTACTGAATATCCCCGACAAGACTACAAAGCAAACATTGTGCGTGATGCCTGTTGGCTGCACTGAGAAACCGAAGGCATGGGAGGAAATTGAGGCCGGCGAATTCTATATAATCAATGGGCAGCACAACGTAGAGGCCAGCAAATTCATGTTTGACGACAAGAACAAAGTAGATAAGGAAGAAAGGGCGCACTTCCAAAAATGGAACTGCTTTGTTGTCTGGTCCGCCGACGCGGAGAAGCTCCGATGCATCTCAGCGTATTACAACCGCACCAACCACTTTGTAGTAGCGCAACCGTCCTAGGCAACAAATATCCTTGGAACAAGATCAGTTTGGGAGGCAATGGGAAAACCCAAGAATCCAACACAGGCAGTGTCAGTTGGGACCGTGTCCATCACGAGGAGGACCGTAGAGAATCGTCGGAACAAGGATGCATTCCAAGTTTGTAATTTAGCGCGAGTCGCGGTGAAGTGTCTTGTGTAGTTTGTTATTCTTGCTTATTTGATGCTCAAGCCCCTATGTCGTGCTCATACAATGCAAACTCTTTTCTAATTATATCAATTCATTGACAATATCGTTGTGGCCATGACTCAGGCGTTCGAGAAGGCAGTTTACGTGCGGTTTTCCTTGATTGACGTCAATAAAAGCTTGAAGATAGCAAAGACAGAGGCTAAGGAGGAGAAGTTGAAGCTCACGAACGAGCTGAAACTTATCACCGCACTTGAGGAAGTGTACAAGCTTTGGAGCGAGGTCATCTCCGCAGCAGCTCATGGAGAACTCATGAACCCTGACTCTGAGAAGAAGTTCAATGCTCGTGAGGATTGGAATCTTGAGAACTGTATGCTGACCTGTGAATTCTTCAAGTATTTGGGGAATCTGAGCCACGACAAGCTGGCTAAACTTGCAAACCACATCCTGAACTAGACGGGTCCCAAGCGCACGCACTTACACCCAAAAGTGACGATCAAGGCAATCTCATCAAACCTTGAGAGTTGCTACACCACGAAGGAGTGGTCCGAGAGGCGCAAGCGCAAACATCTTGTGAAGAAAGAGCTCCATACAATTAATCCAGAGCTTGAGCTTCTGAACGCAAACAACAAGATCATCGTGGACAATTGGAAGGCGTTCAAGAAAGACCGCATGTTTTCCAGAGCGACAATGGATGTCCTTCTCGACAGACCT
>VACF01000821.1:0-40659 GCA_006891605.1 Pleurozium schreberi | reverse complement strand
CAAAAGTTCCAAATTTAGAAATAAAAGGTAGGTTTTCGTTTGGCACTTTTCATCCTACTGGTAAAAAGGGATGATGTCCTGTCAATGATCGATGGATCAAATGATGWGGTGAAGAGGGRGGTAGGTAAGTAAAAATTGGGGGTCCCAGGTCCTGTCTCCAAGTCTGCTAAAAACGACAAAAGGCACCTTGCTGGCCGCGCTGGGAGCCAATAAAACTGCGTAGAATGATCGTAGCTATTTTAATGAGGAGCTACTAGTGAAGGATTCGCCGATATTGATTCTATTATTTAATTCGCCTGCAGCATTTGAATTGGCTCAGAGGGCCGTTCCAGTGCATCAATGCACCTGCTATGCATGTGCCACTGGCCAGGTGTTGCAACACTACTAGCAACTCAACCATTGGCTCTTATCTCCCCCTTTTTCCACTTTTCACTATTCAACAAATTGTAAGTAATGCCAACATTCAGTGGTTGCATTTGGGGCTATGTCAGTCGGATTAGGTAGCATGCCAGCAACACCCTTGTCAGCTCCCCCATTGGCTGCAATCTGAGCCTTTTGCCCATTCTCCTAAGTTCAGAAAAAGTTCAGGTCCATGTATTGTTAACCATGTTGTTTGATTCTATAAAAAATAAATTGAGTTGTTTGCATGCATGGAATTGAATTTCTTATGTCCAGAGCTACATGGGATTGTACTGGATTATGTCCCAAGCAGCCCTTCTTTCTTTTTTTTCTTTTTTTTTTTTTAAATAAAATTTGATTTTGTAGCCAAGGTGGCTCAAGTGGATTTATTTCATCGTCAAGAAGGCAAAATGTAAATATTTATCAGGGAAAGCAATTGGCGATACATAAACTCCTATTGGCTACAAGGTTTTCTAGGTCAGAGAAAATTATTGGAGAAATTCAAAAATAGTTTCAAGAAAATACTTGCATTCTCCATAAACGGTGGCATTGGATGATATGACCAATAATTTTGCATTCAACAAAGTAAGCAAGATGAATGTCTAGTGATTGCAATAAATAATAATAGAGTTATGTTGGCGATCCAACATAATCTCATTCCTAAAGCTAGCAGCAACTAGTAATAGTGTGGTATATTGTCCTAAAAAATACTAGCCACTAATCAAAATCAACCTCCTACATTTTGGGTAATTAGGCCTYCCCACCMAAACCTTGGAATACATTTGGGCAAAGTATCTTCATTTTTTTCAAATTTTTACATAATTTTAAGCCCAATTTATTTTTTGGATGYGATYTGGCACCATATCACTAAAAAAAAGGGTTGGTCCCAAGTGCATGGAGCATGGTGATTTTCCTTGTTCYATGATGATGAAAAAATCAAGATATTTTGATTCATTCAAAACAACAATTTCATCTTCTAAAAATCTTGGAATATTTTTTTAACCCTTAAAGGTCCAATAGGATAGTATTTACCATCACATATTTGTGGGATACCATGGGTGTAGGTCCCGTGTTYACTTCCATATGAGATTTTCATCTAAAAGGATTACTCCTAAAAGGGCTTTAGCTATGTCACTAGTAGAAAGGCACTTTTGGAGCACCAAAAGGGTACTAGTGAGGGTACCAGCTTGGTGCCCATACGAGCATCTAGAACTAAATTWTTTGTCTTTAAGTTGGTGCTCAAATACCATCATCTTTACTAGTGTGTTTGCTTCCTAGTAACTTAAAGAAATGGCTTGTGTCTACTCTCATATGCCTGGACCATTTTGTGTTGACTACTAGCTTTGACCCTAAATTGTTGCTCGGAGCCAACTTTGATGGTAACAAAACATGTCTTCTTAGATGGACATATACAAATTCATTTTTGAACAAGTCTCCACAATAAATCACTTTTGCACCCTGAATATAGTCTAAACTACTATAAATGACCAAATAATGGTTGATATGACTTTTTAAATAGTCAATCTGCTAAAAGTAGATTTGATGAAGTCCACTCAGACTTGTAGTGGACCACCTGCAGTTGCGGTGCGCCCCCAATACCCAACCAGTGAATTTCAAAGGCCCATAACTTTCTAAAAAAAAGATCCAAATTAGGCTTATGAAATGGTTTTTGGCATTTGTAAAAAAAGTTATGCCAAAAAATCTCATAAGCTCAATTTGGACTATATTTTGAAGAAGTTATGGGCYTTTGAAGTTTGTCGGTAGGGTGTAGAGGCCACTCATTAGAGTCAATTCTTGTCTAGGAATATTCTATGTCTAGAAGTTGATTTTTTTCCATTTGGAGTTTTTTTATTGCATGGAGCCGAAGTTGAAAAAATACATTTATAACATTTATCAAGGTATCACATGTATAATACTTAAAAAATGAATGAATAACACATATCAAAGATTGATTTAGGTGTTTTATGATACTTAACCCCTAAAAGACCAAACATGGTTTTTTGGTAACATATTTGTTTTGGGCAGCTTGTTGTRAATGGAGATTTAACTATTTTATCAAATCTTTTTATAGCATGTGTGGACGAGGAGTATCTTTTTGGTGCCCGTAGGAGTTGGCTCGATCCTCATGCAAGTGGATGTGAAGGGTATGCCAAAGCCACTCACCATCAAAAACGTGCTATATGTGCCTAAGTTGCAAGCGAACTTGCTCTCAATAAGCAAGATAGTGGCCAATGGGTGTACTGTGCAAATAAAACAATGAAGGTGGCGTTGTGAAGGCAAGCAATGGGCAAGTGTTGGCCAAGGCTCCCCTTGAGCACAACTTGTACTAAATCACATTCAAGGACGTGTTAAAGGCTGAAGTTGCAAGTGTAGCCCAATCACATGACTCTTTGAGCATGTGGCACCAACAACTTGGCCACTTGAATGTGAAGAGTGTGAGAGAGTTTCAATAATTACATCTAAATAATCATGTTTATCCCATTTCACCAATCAACATGATATAATAAAACTCATATTGTTTATGGAATTATATTAAATTAATATTATAACCATTAATAATATATATTATATTAAATATATTATAATTATTAATTTCATATATATAATGATAATTTTAAATATATCAATAAATTGTATAATATATACATATATTAAATAATATGTTAATGTTATACATATGATACATATTATATAATGTATTACTATAATAGAATATATTATAATAACATGTATATACAATATTATTATATTAATATATTATACATATATATAACATATAACATACGTTATAATATATATGATATTATCATTAATATATATATAACATGTACATTGTATTATGTTATATAACATATGTTGCATAATAACATGATATATATTGTTATGATTAATTAACAATATATATAAAATAACATAATATGTATAACATATATAACATAATTGTATAATATTATATACATATATATATGTGTGTGTGTGTGTGTGTGTGTATATACATATATTATATGTTATATAATTACATTTATAATTATAATAACATATAATGTTCATATAATCATACAATAATATTTATCATTATATGGATATATATTCCATTATATATAAATTATTATATAATATGATGTATATACTATATATTATATGTGAACATATATATAGATATCGTATATATGATTATATATCATTAATTATATTATATCATTATATCCAAAAATTGTCTATCATTGAAGGATCTCATTTTTGACATGTAATTAATTGAAACTCTTTCATTTGAAAACAAACTTAAAGATTGTTGAAGACTATTTTTAAWGATGTTTGGATTTCTTGTTAGTTTAAATGTATTGGTCAATTGACATGTATTGTATAGTATCTGTAAGTATTATTGATTTGCATGTATTTCTATTGTTGCAATATTGATAATCTAGTAAATTATTTTGTGAAGAATGTCAAAGWTGATTGTGGACTATTTAGTTGTGTTATTGTGAATGGGACAATTAATTCAATGGGGAGATTTAAAAAAATGTTTTGTCAARAAAATKCATAAGYTGCACAATTAATTAATGWTGGTTGAGAGTGTGATGAGTGAAGGAATCACTATAATTAAATAAACTACAATGATAAGTTATTTTTATTGATGATGAGCTAATGGGCAATGATAAAGAAATGAAAATGGAAATTTGTCATGTTATTAGATAAAATAGAATAAAAAGTCCTCATAAACAATGTTAATTGTTGTTGCCTCTAATATATTTCCAAAAAAAACTCCACAATGAGAATTCTCAAAAATTCCTCCATGGACTATGGAAAGGTCTTCATTTCTTATACTTACAACCACCAAAATGCATTCCTCATAGACTATAGTTTGCTTTGTTGCAACCTACTTACAAMTAAAGTCATTGTTTTTGGAGAAGGTGTCTTAGTCAAAGCTCCATTAAAGTAAAAGCATCTAAGTACCATCTGCCCATCTAGCACATTAGTAACCTTATATTCTTCCGCTAAAAAAAGTTAATCTCTACATATAACTTTTGTGAATGGTCTYAACATATAATGACTCATTCTAGTTAATTTATTATGGGGTGGATATCCATGTTTGATATATACCACTTTATTGAGCAAACTTGAGCCATTATTCTTCCTYACTCTTGCTAAAATGAAAATGCATCTTCTCATAGTTCTCACAAGGTGATAAATCCATGTAATACTAAGGAAATGGTGTTTATTTATCCACCAAGCTCCATAATTTCTTAGAGTGTYGTTCATAACATTTCCAATGTCATGTCTTTTTTGACCTCTTTCTTTTSAGCATGTGCGCACCCAGGGAGATCACTCAAAGTATACATGTGATATCACATGCAAGTAACAATGCCCATTATTTAATAGGCTATTTATATTAAAACTATCATATTTTTATCACCATTTGATTACAAAACTTTCAACGGTATGCCCCCAGAGCTCGTGTTCCTGGTGTGAACGAAATTTCTCTGGCCAATTAAACTTGGTGGTTAGATGAATGGAGCTGGGATGGATGAGTCATCAAGCGGTGGGGGACAACCTGACAAGGAGACCCAACGGCAGTCTAAGTAACCTCCTGCCTGAACAAAGAAGGTTACCGACAGGTAGTTACGGTTGTTACTAGTAATCAGGAGGTGATAGGATAAGAAGAGGTAGAGATGAACGGGTAGGTGCGTCACGGTGTAAGATGCCAGAAGTGTGTCAAGGAGAGTGGAAGGTCCAAGCCTGTGGAGAAAGTGCTAGTGCCGTGGCCTGATTTTGGGGTGATCAAGCGAAATAGAGTCGATGTCCTGAGAGTGAGGAGTACTGGTCGTGTTCTGCTGTGGAACCTGCTGAGTSAGATCATATATTTTGGGTGATAACTCAAATGGTGGGCTGCGACGTCACCGACCCGAAGATCTGCTTCCCCTGCCCGCCTCGCTTCCTGCACAGAGTAAACATCCTCACACTAAATTTACTAGACGGGCGGACCGGCGGACCGGCGGACTGGAGGACAGGCGGATGGGGCGGACAAGCGAACTAGCGGACAGGCGGACGGTTTAGCAGTTTGAAGATTTCATAGTTAAGTTCATGGGTTTAACACATTTTTAGGTCGTTTCCAGGCTAGAAGGCTATTTTTTTTGTTCGTTGCCAAATTGAGGGCTTCAAAAAATATCTTGTTCATTACATCGAAAACAAAAAATCAAAGCATACACAAAGAACATTTTTTAAATTTCATTTTCAATAGAATGTTATAAATTAAAAGATTTCAATACATTTTCAAAGATAAACAAASAAACTACTTATGAACTTCTAAAGTTCTAGGCTATTATTCTACTAAGGCTCAATGCTTGCATATTCTAGATGAAGTCTTCTGTCTTCAGCTTCTTGCATTTGAACACATTGTTTAGGAATTACTCATCGTTCGAGTCTTTTCTATGATTGCAAATCCTAGGCTTTAAGGCTTCCAATCTTTGTCTCCTTTCATCTCTGCCCCACTACTATAGTCATTTGATTGAAGTCCGTCATCTTCCCTGTCAAATGTATTATCTTCGTCATCTGAAGAAGATAATTGAATTTCCCCCTTATTTGGAAGCACTTTCTTCGATGTAGAAGGTCTAGTTAACTTGCCTATCTTCTCTTTCTTCATTCGCATTAAATTTTTTCTTATGCTTTATTGAAGGCCGTCAACCGCATTTCGCTCACGTTTGTCAAGAGGAGGTTTTTTTGTTTTGGCTTTCTTCTTTTTCGAAGATATTAAGAACGGCTCCATCACTCGTCTCTTCTTAGGGTCAATACATTCCTCCAGCATTGCTTGGGCTGTTTGGCGCCCCTCATTGCTGCATCCATCTATTTCAGTCAAAGATTTCAATTTCCCGTTCGATGGCTTCATAGATGGCTGAAGTGGGCATCCCTCTCTTTTCTTAAATATGGCAGACAATGGCTCATTGTCTTCAGGAATATGGCTTGAAGACACGTTGGAAGTCCGCATTTCTCATTTACAACCTCTTGAACCCAACAAATTAGTACTTCTCATGTTGAATAGTACTCGTGGAGCTGTTGGATGATTGCTATGTGCCGGCTGTATGGTGCTTTCTTTCCTGGCTTCACCATTGTACATGTTTGGGCTTTCACTTCCTATCAACTCTGGAAGTTCATTGTTCACCGGTAGTTGCGTAGTAGAATCCAGGATACTTTGTTCCATAATTCGATTGGAATTCAATCTTCCTCCAAACTCCAATGCAGTTGTGTTGCCCACATTCACTTGACTTTCATCATTGTTTTCATCACTTTTTCCAAAATGTGCCGCCAATGGAATCTT
Source organism: Pleurozium schreberi (assembly GCA_006891605.1). NCBI lineage: Eukaryota > Viridiplantae > Streptophyta > Bryopsida > Hypnales > Hylocomiaceae > Pleurozium > Pleurozium schreberi. The sequence continues at coordinate 33,947 of VACF01000821.1, read as the reverse complement.
TTCCGTATCGAGCACCCCCCCTTTCAGACATACCAATTGCAACCGTAATCTCAATTTCAGTTGCTGGTGGAACATTTGTATCCCCCTTGTTTTCCAAAAGCAATTCGCTGCTTAAAAGGCGGCTTCTATCTACAAATTTTGCTATGGAAGGTACTTGTTCATCACTCTCGCAGTGACCATCTTCTTCTTGGAAATCATACGCGTCTCCATTATTGGTGGTCACATTATCATCGTGCATATTCCATTTGGCATCATCGGAATTGTGTACGTGTCCACTCCTCTTGTGGCGAGCATCACCGACAAGGTCCGCATCACTTCTTTCGTCTTCCTCTTCCGATTGTTCCATGTCTTCACGTTCTTCGGCATTCATTTCATTGACAACATTTTCTTGTAGCAAATTGTCATCATCACTACTGTCGTCATCATCGACAAGCCCATCGGATTTCTCAGAGTCCTCCTCCACATGCTCACGGTACCATTTCTTCTCGTCTCTCTCGTTTGATGCAGACACGACCCTAGAATTTGTGTACACATACACCAAATCCATTGCTCTTTTTGTGTTTAATTTGTTACAAGATTTATTGTGCATAAAAGAGTAACTACTCCAATTGCGTTCATATGCAGATGAAGATACAGGTTGCCCCAATATTCTCCTCGTAATTGGAGCAAGGTGTTTCGCRCATGCTCCTTCAAAATCCCACCAAGCGTGCGCTGATAGTTTGGACTTAGTTGCATCTGACATGTTGTGAAAAGAAAACTCTTTATGTCGGAAAGCCATGAACTCCTTCACCACGTCATGGTACTCTTCAGGTTTACATATTCGCTTGAATACGTTCTTGCATGCATTAGCTGCATGGCCATTGTTGGCTAATTCTTGATCTTCGAGGAGGTAGGGATTTAGAAGAGCCTCAGCATACATGATATCATTCTCCACTAATTTCCATCAAGCCTAGAATGCTCCTTGTAGTGGTTTCACCTCTTTGGGCTTCAAGCTAATAGGTAGATTTACTATCCCCGCCACATGTTTTTGTATTTTCCTCATAACATGTAGAACCTTGCTCGTGCATGGTGTCTTTGCATCTATGTCACGGAAGCCATACACAACGGGGCCCATCAACTCTACAAAATTCTTGCAAGTCTTCCACAATGTAGAGCCCTTTATTGACTTCTTCACAAGTCGAGATTTTGTACGACTATCGCCTTTCTTGTCCGACAAGGTCCTCACGTATGTATCCCAACGGGGATCATTCACACTTTCTTTTAATGCTTTCTTCACTTTCATCAAACGCTCCAATACAATAAAATTGGAGGCAAATCTTGTTTCCCCCGGCATCAACAAGCTCAATTCTTTTTCGTAAGTACGAAAAGGTGCAAACGGCATGTGTCGCTTCCTTAAGAACTTTAGCACCCTGCGTGCCTCTTTAATTAGGGTCTTTATTCAATCTCTCTTGCCTCAATCTTTGAGCAACAAATTCAAGGCGTGCGCCACGCACCCTTGGAAGAAAATGTGCGGATACTTCTTTGTTATTATTCTCGCGGCTTTAGGATTCACAGTAGCATTGTCCGCGGTTATTTGCACCACATTCTCCGGCCCCACCTTCTCTAGAAATTCGTCCAAAGCTGTTGCCAAATACTCTCTGTTTTTTTCAAATCCACTTGTATCCACTGATCCCAAAAACTGTTCTCCCGCGGAAGACATGAGCATCACATTCAACAGTGGTTGATTTCTAACTGAGCTCCATCCATCCATAAACAATGTTGCACCAAATTTTCGGATACTTTCTTCGGTCCGCTTGTGCATTTTCACCTCAACATCTGCCTTTGCTTGGTCTAACAACTTTGTTTGTATAGCTCCATACAAAGGAGGGCTGTATGGCCTTTTAAACTCAACTGTTCTCTTCACTGCCTCTTCCACTTCATTGGCCCAATCAATGTCATCTGATTCATAGGATTTGTCGTGGTTTAGGTGCTCAAACATTCGATCCATGTCTCTCCAAACCGTAATACGTACATCTGGATTTGCTCTTTCATCCTCCAACTTCTGCATCAGACGCCTATAAGAGTTCGACACGTGATTATAGGCTTTGTCCGACTCCATTGCATAGGTGAGAAGCCTGCTCATGAGGCGAGAGGACATGCGTGCAGGATCTTGTAGTTGCCTTGTCCAAAACATCCAACGCAAGTCCCCGAGATTCTTTGAAAGGATCGTGCTTAGAAGTCCTACATTTTCCATTCTTTTCATTAAAGATTCCGCTTCATTCTTCTCTTGAATTGCTAAGTTTAATTGTTGTTGTAAGTCCTCGATCAATAGCATGGATGTAGGTCCCTCCAATTCTTGAAGAGGCTCTGCTTGCAAGCTTGCACCCTCTGCCACTTTCATTTCGGTGACCTCGTCCATGCCTTTGCCTTTGTCGAGAGGAAGAGAGAGATGATTTGAAGTCCGTTAACTATCCTTCAGTGAACCCTTGCAATGTGAATATGTCTTCTCGTCTTGTAATTTCTTCAACATGTCACGGTGCGATTGTAAGTGTTCCTCGTATCTCGTGCAATCCTGCTTCAGTTGGCTATTTTCGAGCTTCACTCTCTCATTGCTGAGCCACTCCTCATCATATTGCTGCTTATGTTTTTCCGCCCTATGACTCACCAATATTGCATGTTTTTGCTTCGTCTCATGGTGCTTGAGTAAGTGCTTTTCGTGTGTCGCGCATTCTTTTGTCAATTCCCTATTTTGGACCTTCAATTTCTCATTTCTGAGCCGCTCCATGTCTCAGTCTTGCCTACGTTCCTGAAGGTCTTTCTGCAATGCCGTACACCTTTTCTTCCACCCATCACGATCTTCCTGTAAAGTAGAAGGAGTCTTTGTAAAATTTGCAAGCTTCTCTTCGAGGTCACATAAATTCTTCAGGTCTTTCAATCTATTGTCCTGCAGTTCGCCCGCAAATTCAACAAACTTCCTGAAAGCTATAGCACCATGCATAACCTGTGGCGTGATCTGATAGAACGATTCCGCAATTGCCTCAAGGGCAGGTATATATTCAGCTACAAGTCTAGCTGTACATGATAAAGACAAAGCGCTTTTCCACATGTCTTTGAATTCCATGTCAAGAAAACCGCCCTTGGATTGCCCATCTCCCCTTTCATGCGAACCGGTTTCATTTGAAGGGCCCCCTTCATTTGAAACGGCAAAACCGGCTGGGCCAATTTTAATTTTTTTCCATCGAAGAGTACACTCCAAAAAATTATTCATTTCTTCCATTGAAGGAATCTGGCGTAATCTTTCAAGATCTTCATGATCCAATAAATTCAGGAGTGGATGGAAGTACGGAGCGGGTGTGACTTCCTCATCATTAACAACGATATGAAGAGCTGGCTCTGCCAAAGGCAATATGTTTTGTCGTTGACTTGAGGTTGCACTTTGTTTTTGATTCGCGTCCTTATAATCCTCTCTGTTAGTAATGTCCTCTAATGCATTGTTGTCGAGAAGCTGAGTGATTCTTGCGGTTGCCTTCTCTAGTTCTTCGACGGGAACCTCTTCCTCTTTGAATTCCTTGGACTTATCCAAAGACACAGTCGAACCTTCTGGAAGACGAGGCACTTTAAATTCAAAAGTGTCCTCCACTGTATTTGATACCCGGGGTTTGGGATTCACAAATGATGTGGAAGCGTCCCTCACAACCACTTCCGCATGTACATCAGAAGACGTGCTTTACTTAGTAACTTTCTTGCTACTTTCACCTTCAGCGCTGTCGTACTGTAAATGCGTACAGTATATAAAACGTGTGTATATTATACGTTTTAAAAGGTTCTTGATTCAGAGGAGAAATTTACCGATGACGCTTCCGTTAGCTTCAGGGTGACGCTTGTTAGCAATGAAATTGTTTATATGGTGAAAAACCTTAGATAAACTTCATTAGTTCGACGTAATCCTTTGAATTTTAGAATTTGGGTTTGGATTTGGAGTTCGACTGCAAAATGTTGAATTGGAGGGTTTTTATGGAGTCGCAAAATCGAAAAGCTGATCCGGAGGCAGAGTTAGAGCTTTCTTTGTCTCAGTTGCCAAACCAACCATCTCAGCCGGTGATTTCTTCACCACTACCTTTCCATCCACAAGATGAAGCTGGGCCTTCTCGCCCGTTAAAGACACCTCGTTTGGAGCAACATTGGCACGACAATCTTGATAGGAACGCTCGTGCTTTGGTGATTCTACTTGAAGTAGGATGTGTTGAACAAGGCACGCGAGATGTGACATTTGAAGCAAGTTGCGAAGGTTTAAATGAAGACCAGGATTTTATATGAGGAGGCCAAATAAAGAGGGCACTGGCCATCAACGTTGGTTGAAAGGGTCAGTGAATCCTCTAGCGAAGGTCGAACGTGCAATTACGTGGCTAACACCATTAGGCGCATTCTCAAATTCTTGCAGATGGAGTAGTACTCTTCATCGACTTCAATTTTTATCTCCGCTGAATGAAGGTTGAAGTTTAATGTGATACATAAATTTTAGATAATATATTTGTGTGTTAGAAATAAAAGACTGGGAATTTAGAAGTAGTTTACTACCTAGTTTTGACCTTAGAGGTTCATTGGCCTTAGAAGTTGAATAGGAACTTACCTTTGGGTGTTTCCCATGGACCAATGGTTGTTTGGAGGCCCATGTGCGGTGCACGTGGGCTGATCCTATTTATCTTAGGGGTCTAGAGTCTAGGGAGCCATCTTCTTGCTCCTCCAAGTCGATTTTGTGGGGAGGAAAGAGTTAGAGTGTTTTTGGTGAGTAAAGAGATGTGTGTGGGAGGAAGCCGAAAGTTGGATCGGCCATATCTTTTGTTGGAACAATCTTTTTGAAATGAAAATTTGAGGGTTTCTTTCATATGGTTTTGCGCTTCTATAGACATCTTTTTTGCTTGATTTGGAGTAGTGAACAAAAAGTTACAAGCATATGAGTGGAGGAGGGTCTGTTGCCACCCAACGGAGAGGAGCAAAGATTCGGGCGGCCACCAATGTTTGTGATTTTGGACTCTTTTTTTAAAACTTTCAAGAATTAGATTAAAATTTATTAGCTTTTTATAGATACATGACTCAAAGTATTTGGAGTTGTATGTCAAGAGTTATAGGTTGTTGAATGACAAAGAATCTGCTGCCTTTCAAAAGAGAAGGCCGAGACTTTGTTTGTCCATAACTTTTGGATGGTAGTTTGAAAAGCTTTGAAACTTACTGAGGTATTATTTTGTATTTTTAGCTTTCTAAAGAGATATAGCACTTAAGAATTGAATAGAAATTGAAGGAGTTATAGGGGTTTGAGTTAGGAGATGTTTGCTGCCTTTTATTAGAAAAGGCCGAGACTTTGGTTGTCCATAACTTTTGGACAGTAACTTATATTTATTTGAAACTTTTAAAGTAGTTGTATTACATTGTTAGCTTTTCAAAATGCTATAGCATTGAGCTTAAATTTATTTTAGTTGAATCCGAAGCTTTTGTAATTTTTTAATTGAGTTCATCCATGATCATGACTCCATTACTTGAATATGAATAATGAATTGGCTTCGACTTGAACTTCAAATTGAACTTGAATGAAAGAAGAAGTAATGAATTTTGAAATAATACTTAGGAATTTCACTGTTAAGGGTTTAGGGTTTAGGATTTAGGGATTAAGGTTTGTAGGGTTTAAGCCATTACTAGTATGGATCAAAGGTTCATGGAAAGAAAGGAATCCTAAGTGCTTCAAAGAATCTAATGAGCTTCAGCGGACTAGCTTTGGTCCGCTGGTCCGCTAATACCCCCGTCCGCAGGTCCGGTAGTCCGCCCGTCCGCTGTTTCGCTGGTCCGCCTGTTCGCTAGTTCGTTGGCCCGCTGGTCCGCGCGCGGGTCCGCCCGTTCGTGCATCCGCCCGGAGGTCCGCGTGCCCGTCCACCCATCGTGGGTTGTCTGATGGGATGGCCGACGCACTTGGGCCGTCCGATTGTGACAGTGACGTCCGCCTTGGCGGACGGTATATAATGGGCCGCAGACGGCTCTGTCCGCACAGTTTTTTCGCTTGTGGAGTAGGTGATCCAGTGGCAATTCGTCTCTATGCGCCTCCTTCTACTTCAAGTGCAAAAACTGTGAAATTGTGAAACATTGCGTTGTCAACTTCGGAAGTTGTCATTTGGACATCATGCCTAAAAATCCTTTCAAGCAAAGTACAAAGGGAAAATCACAAGAACTGAATTGGGAGGTCTACTTCGACGAGTTTAATGTGGCAAATGAAGGATGGGAGTACAAGTCTCAAAAATCTTGGACTTGCACGACGTGCAAAAAATATGTTACATTGTCACACCTTACCAAACTGTGGCCATCGCTTGACACCGAGAGATTAGAGAAGAACGTCAGGTGTTGGGAAGGCCCTATGGAAGGGTGCACCAGTGAACATTTCAAGCAGAGATTTGAAGAGATTTGGGCAGTTACAGATCTAGCTACCTCAAAGCCCAAAATGATGAACTATTCTACCATGGCTTTGGTTTGGGCAGAGATTGTATTGCAGAAAGATATAGACTAGCGTACAGTGATAGGGAAGAAAAAAAAAGAGAAAATGACGGCTCATTCAGCTGTGATACTTATCAATTGGACAGGCGCAAGCGATTCCATGCCGTCTTGGTCGAATCGTGATCAATTTGGTTGCCCAGCTTGGCCATTGCCAGATGCAGAGGACAATGATGATGAATTCGCCTCATTACCCTTGCCACCTCCCCCTCCACTTCCAGAAACACATGAATGCCGAGACGAGCGTGACAACATCACCTATGAGCATGACATGCAAGAAGCATTGAGGAGAAGTAGGGAGGATTATGGTCCGAACATAACATCACGCAAGTACCGTGTCATAGGAGAGGCTACAAATTGAAGTGAAATATCAAAATATTTATATATAACAATTGAATGACATTTACAAAATATTCATTATTCACACAAAGTACATGTACAACGATATCTACACTCTGTGCCGTCAGTGACAGAAGTCTATCCCCTACACCACTATGGCTGAAACACCAGATCCATCCCGGGTAGCACGTAAAAGGTCCCGAAGTTTCTAGCTGATTTCTTAAACCCTTCCAAGAAAACAGTAGCCTTGGATGAGGTACGAGACATGGGGGATTGACCAATCCGGTTTGCGTCTACGTACTCACGTAGTTGCCCCGATGGACATTCCTTGTGGAGTCGCTTCAACCACGGAACGAGGATTCCCATCAACACATCGTCTCCACGTTGGTGACAATCCCAATTGTCTAGAAATATCCCATTGCCGTTCTCATTGAGGACACTCTTTTGGGGAGAGTCATTGACGAGAATAGTGTTATCCGTGTTAAAGAACGTAGGCTCCTCAGGGAAGTTGCACAAATGGTCGCCAAGCACTTTCAAGAACAATGGCTTGGACGGGTTCTCGTCCTGGGAGAGGAATTTTCCCACGGTAATCTCAACCTTCTTGCACTTGTCCTGCCCTAGAATGTCAAAGGATTGCCTATTGTTCTGACATAGAAAATCTACCACGGGCTCCACCGTCTTCTTCAACATGGAACTCCAGAATGCAACCCGATTCGAGATCTGGTTGATCTCGAAAAGGAATTCCCGGACATTAGGACGAACAAAGACCGCCTTCGTCCCAATGAGGGTGGGTTCCTGATCCGAGAACACATTGTCCTCGGATTGATGCGCCTACAAATTCCTAATGGAGGACCTATTCTCGCAACGACATAGCACTCCGTTCAGGTCAAATACAAAGTTCAACCACTTCTTCTGCGGTTCGGGAACTAACAACGACACACTCCGCGGCACTCTTTTTTTGCGCCTCCCTGACCCTACCTGATCAAATCAAAAACATGAGAGCGAATGCGTTACCTGTTGAAACGCAGAACCAGTTGACCCAAACAACAGCGAACCCCATTGACCCTCACTATGCGGTTGCAGAATCAATCCATTCAAAGTTCGTTTGCGTGCCAATGGATGAAGAACACTTCTAAGTCTTTTGTGCTGGACAAAACATGTGCAAAATTAGACACAAGTGTATTTCAAATGTTTCGAGTTCATTTATTTCAAAATAAATCATGATACATATGGTAGAATTTGCCACGATGTCTACCGAGTTCTGTACAGTGTCAACTACATGCCGCTCTATTATCTACAGTATGCTACAACACGCGTTTAGGAATGGGAGACTCGTCGACGCCACCCTCTAAATCACTGACTGTGCACTCCATCCTGTCAACAGGACGATCGAGATAAGAGACTCTCACTACGAAAACGACATCAAGATGGAAGGCAGAACAAACATCCATCCATCATATTGCATTTGACTCACTCATGAATAATCATAGGGGTCTGAGGTTTGAGGGGATTGTACCTTTCCGAATGCCAAAGGTATGTCGTCATCATTGAAGTTCTCTCCAAAATCCAAGAGTTCCTCGTCATCATCGGGAGGGTTCTGAGACTCAACCATGAACGATTGCTTCGGTGACAACCTCGGAGGCGAAACAGGTTCCAGATCATGATCGTCCACTTGGGTTTCGGGAACCGTCTCTGTGTCAGGTTCATCGCCTGGCAATTGATTTGAACTATCCTCGCCTCGAGGATAGTTCCTGGTGGTTGGATGATCCTGTGGCACAGCCTTAACGCAATCGATCAACTCCTCAAGATCGGGATTAGCGTCATTGAGTGGAACGGAGGCTTCTTTGTTCTCTGGGCACATAAAAAGAAGAGCCCCTTGGATAGGCGAAGCAGGGGTAGAGGCAGGATTATCCTCGGGTCGAGGATAATCTTGAATACCCGGTGCCGACGCCCTAGAACCACAGGGCTGAGAGGTACAACCCTTAGGTTGGACCTCAAATTTGTTGGCCTGTGGAGAGTGATGGTACTGGGACATCGACACCTGAGAAAGCCTCTCCTTCAGAATACGATTCTCCTCCTGAAGAGCTTCTTTCTCTATCCTCTCTTGCTCTCTTCTCCGGGCCTCTTCTCTCTCCCTCTGCTTTGCCTCATTGCGTTGCGTCCAGAAGTCTTTTTTCTCCGTTTTCACGACAACAACTGGCGTGGTGATAGGTTCCACGGATACCCTTGATTTCATCCCATGTCTTCGGTGGCTGCTTCAGGAGCATTTTCTTATCGTCAAATGGCGTCAAGCATATTGTTTGTCGTTGCCTGATGTTGCCGAGGTTGATGAGTTGCTCCTTCACGTCGTCCACAATTGAGGACTCCAGTTTCCTGATGACATATTTCGGTCGCGCTAGGAAGCATTGTTTTATTGACACTGTGAATGTTTGGGGGTCAAATATAAAACAATCTTTACACCTGTCCCAGAAGTTCTTTTGGTTGGCAGCGGCAACCTCATATTTCTCGATTGATTTTGGTTCGCCACCTGGATCAGTCTGTACAGTGGTGAGAGCCGACCCCGAACTGCCGGCCACCTTATCACGATTTATTTCAGTTTTCTTCTGGCGCTTACCACTAGTTTCTGCAACTACAGGTTCCGAGGTTTTTCTTTTCTGGGGCTCGGCTCAAAGTTGGCCTCCTCTTGCCCCCCTGCTGTTTGACGCCTTCTGACCCCCTGAAGCAGCTTGGGATTCTTATTGAGGCTGATCCCTCTGGTTCAGCGCTCCAGATCCAGGTGCAGCCGGTATGTCGACATTCTCGACGGCAAATTTCTCGAGTCGCCTGAACATTTGACTCATTTTGCGAGCCATGGACTTCGCTGTGCTTCGCTTCCACGGATAGAATTGGGTGCTTAGCTCAGTGGCCAGAGTGTCCTTGCTGCTGTCTTGAAGTTCTCTCAGGAGCTCGTCAAAGTCAAACACTGCTCTCTCGTCATTGGCGTGGCAAATAATCGAGTGGGTATGGCTGAGCTCCCTTCCCTTGTCGTTCAACCCCATGAGTGTAACTACAACAAACTCTTTCTGATGGTCTTCAATTAGACTGACCTTCTCGTTTATGTTGTATGTGAGATACAGCCCGGATCCTTTCACTTTGATGCGGAGGAACACGTAGTTCTTGAATCGATTCACGGAAAACGTCCAGGAGTCAATCATAGATTTGAACTGCCATAGAGTTCCGTAAATCTCCTCCATCTCCGTGATGAATGGGCCCTCCCCCACCCACATATTGAATGGCTCGAGGAAGGGAAGGGTTGACGAGTAGTCGTATTCGTCTGCCTCTGCCATGCTGGTTAATCTGAGCATTCCGGAATGCATGGTTAATCAGGCTTGTTCGCAGATTATCCTCGACCCGAGGATAATGGTTCATTTCATGTTCTGTCATGATCAGTCTTGAAGTTGATATGTTTGAGCTTAATCTTGTTCATATAGTTTTTCCTCAGCTAGATTATCCTCAACCCGAGGATAATCTGTACAATTTGCTTTTGGTAACTATAGCGCGAAGGTTATTAGTGTTCACTTCGTTTCTGACTCTTGTTCTTCTGTCACCTACTTGAGTTAGCTTGGCTGTTTTCTACCTGTTTCCTRTGCGTTTTCCCTCTGATCAAATCTAGTCTGATGCTTGGCCAACCTATGTTCTTTTCAGACGTCATTATCATGCCTGGTCTGGGTATCTTATTTATAGTTTTATAGTTTTTGATCTTAGGGGTCAACTTGCTTTATGTCTTTGCCTTGATGTTCTTATTAGATTCTTTTGCTTTATATTAACAGGATTGTTTTGAATCTCAGGAAATTTATCCTCGATGCGATTATGTTTTTTATTTGATTTCGGATTTGCACTATTTTTTATTATCTTTCAAATTCAAAGATCCTGATTATGTTTATCCTCGACCCGAGGATAAGCATCCTCAGCCCGAGGATAAACATCCTTGGGTCGAGGATAAATATCATTAGTTTTTTGTAGTTTTGGTTGCGGTGTTGTTGAAACCCTAATTGATTTTACCCTGATCTGAATAAGTGAGCTTACCTACGAGTTCTGGTGTTGTGAAGGCCCTTGTTGTATGTTTCGAATGCTGCGGAATTCGTGGCTCTGCAAAATTTTGTGGCACCTGCAGTTTATGAATGAAAGTCATGTAAGTTATCAATAAAGACAACGAATAGAGAAAATGTGCATCAGAAATTAAAGAAAGTTGCGTACTTCTAAACTAGAGTCCCCAGAAGAATACACTATCCCATGTTTCAATGCAAAATGGGAATCCTACGGCAATGCAAATATAAACCTTTAGAACGGCAAGATGATGTATTTCTTGCTGAAGAAAACAAAGCAAGAACAAAAATATGACGGCTACATAGCAATGATACTGCAAACGCGCGTGAGGAAGAAGGTGCTTATCGTACGCATCCAAACACGCACGCAGCCGCACCGGCACCCAAAAACGCACGCAACTGCAGCCGCTGTCTCGCTCCAAAACCCGCATGCGCAATGAAACTGGCGCAGATCAAACTCCACCGAAATCCAACGCCCAGCAAACTCAATAATGCCAAGCAACCTCACAACATACTCTCCTCCTGCCGTTCAAAACCAACGCCACCTCACAACCTCACCACCTCACAAACCCTAAACCAAAACCTGTCCTCTTACCGGTGGAGAAGCGCACGCCAAGCACGGCTCAGAGAAAGTACAACGCCAAGCGCACAGATAGAACACAACACAAGAACGCCACCCGAACGCGCCACCTGAACGCGCCACCCAAATACGGCGCAGCAAAACTGAAACCCTCAAACCCTGAAGCCGCGACAGGTGGGGAGTTCGGCTGGGGTACCTCGCAAGCTAAACTCTCAGATGAGCTCAACGACAACAGAAATCTCGTGTGGAAGCAAACGCGCCACCCGAATACGGCGCAGCAAAAATAAAACCCTCAAACCTTGAAGCCGCGACAGGTAGGGAGTTCGGTTTAGGGTACCTCGCAAACTAAACCCTCAGATGAGCTAATCCCCTTGATCGCAAAATTTGTGGAAATTCTTTGATTGCTCGGCTATGGCGTCGCCCAAGACGGCCGCTGCTTTCGCTGACGATGTAATTGCACGCAATTGCATTTTCTTTCGAACCTTGCTTGCTTGCTTTCTGTCTTCGWAATCACACAATCCTTCAAATGGGCTCCAGCTAATCCTACTTTTACATTCCCACTCAATGACAACAGAAATCTCGTGTGGAACAAAAGCTCATTTCATTTTGATTTTCAATACGAATACAAATTGTGAATGCATGGCCTATCGATCCTTTAGTCTTTCGGAATTTGAAGCTAGAGGTGTCAGAAAAGTTACCACAGGGATACCATGCGTGTACAGACGTGGCAGTTCGTCATTGGTCAGGACCAAGCATCCCGATTAACCAAAAAAAAGATGTAATGGGAGCAGGGCTAATTTTTCACAAAGTTTTTGCCCGTCCACGTCCAAAAACCTTGAATTCAAAGGCCAAAAAAATTGTAACCCGTCCCAAAACCGGTAATCTCAAAATCAACCCGTCCATGGAAAGTTTAAAAAATTTCTAAATTTTGTGATTGATGAATCAATGTGTGCAGGTGGATTGAGCACTTCAAGATTGGTATTTTGATTAGATATTAATGGTTTGACTCCATTATGCTTATATTCACATGTGATATATGACATAATGAAATTGATATTTGCACTTTTTTTTTTTCTTTTAATTTTGAAAAAAAATATTTATTTCTAGAACCCGTCCAAAGTGGATTTGACACGTCGAAAAACCGGTTGAATATCTGAGAACCCGTCCACTGGATTTTTTTTTTTTTTTATGAATATGTCCCTGGACATGTTAGGGACCTTGTTAAAAATCAAACACCACTGAATGGGAGTTCTGGAATCCAATTTATTTTGCCATTCCAAAACTTGCTAATGGTGGGACTTAAGTATACAACACTTTCAAATGAGAAAATGGTGTTTAGGAAAAAAAAAATGGGAGTTGTGGAATCACTCCCTCCCCCAATTATTTTATCATTCCAAGACTTCCTAAAATAATTATTCTTTCCAAAAATGATTTGGATTTGGATTGAAAAACTTTAGGAACTGTTTTTTTTTGAGCAACTAGATAATCTTCTTCAAAAAAGAACTGCAAGGATTAATTTCTTAAGAAAGTTTATACAATTTTATAAAAAAATTCCACTTGCTTTGTTTAATAATTAAAAGTATTGTAGTTTCTTTGTTTAGGGTTTACTAGCTGAATTAATATGATTGGGTTCATTTAATGTTGGTACGCAAATTCCACTTGGCAGTTCATTTCTTCAACTTCTGAGAATTCATAGATAATTTTTTGACCTACAAGTTTTTTTCTAAAATATATGCAATTCAAAATTTTCTACATTCAATTTTTTTTTAAATTTGGTCTTCACCTAGCTTTTTGATCTTTTTAATTTGATATAATTTTAACAAAAGCAATCCTCTGAACTGTTTTAATGCCGATGACCCCCACAGTATATTAAACAAGAGTTGCGTACCCGGGTTGAAAAGGTTCTAAATTTTGTGATTGATGAATCAATGTGTGCAAGTAGATTGAGCACTTGAAGATTGGTATTTCAATTAGGTATTAGTGGTTTGACTTCATTATGCTTATATTCACATGTCATATATGATATAATGTAATTAATATTTGCATTTTTTTTTTGAAAAAAATTATCAAAAAAAATATTTATTTTTAGAACCCGTCCAAAGTGAATTTGACACGTCCAAAAACCGGTTCATTTTCTGAGAACCCGTCTACTAGAAATGTTTTCTTTTTATGAATATGTCCCTGGACATGTTAGGGACCTTGTGAAAAATCACCACTGCCAAGTGGTCACATGATCTCCTAAATTCTTGCTGCCATAAGAATGTCTTCCTACCCAGAATTTCACTTTCACAGCAGTATTTTTTCTAAAAAAACAAGAGTGCAAAAGGCGGCAAAACTTTCAAACGGTATGAAATTCCAAATGTAGAAGACCATTACCCAACAATTCCGTAGCCCGCAAAAATTGATGGCTGACAGATACGTCTTAACAGAAGATTCTACTAACTATGTGACTGTCAAAAAGCTAGCGACTAGATAGGTTCCATTTCCATTAATTAAAAGTTGTAAAGTATTCAAATGCAATACCATATAAAGGGTGCTCAGAATGTCAAAACCCTAAGTTCTAGGAGATTCTTCTCCCTAAATTCCGTGAAGAATGTCAGAGACTCCCATTTGCAGGAGATGCTTCTCCCCTACTTCCGATAAAATATCAATAATTCAAATGCCGTTACTTTTCCCGCTCACGCAGTCGCGCCAATTCTTTTGCATTGTCTCTCTCCCTGCATTGTTTCTCTCACTCTCATTTTCATTTTCTCCTCTTGCTACCTCTTGCAAACATTGCTCCGTCGCTGCCTTCGTGTTGTGCATTGCCATTTCAGTTCTTCAGAAGTTAGTAGCATCTGCAGAACTTGGTCGCGCTTTCATTCTCGTGAGTTCATGTTCTCTTTCAGTACCTCTTTTTTGTTTTGCTGTAATTTATTTGATTTGTAATATAACCTCAAGCAGTTCCAGTACGTATGCTTTGTCTACTTTGCAGTGTAAATGGCTCGATGCTTCTGTTCAAATCTTCAGGTGTCTGTGCACGTATGAACTGCATAAACGACTGTCCATTGAGTACTGCTTGATGTACGTGACGTCGATTTTACACAGCGATGTTTACGCCGTAAAACACGGGATGCTGAAATTCGGCTCTTCATATTATCTTCGAGTCAAAGATAATCTGTATGCTTCATCAACTATAAATGTCTGAGAATATACCCTTGAGTAACAAATAGTCCAAATATTATCCTCGAGTCGAGGATAATTTGTATACTTCAGAATAATGAAGATGGTGCGTAATATATTCTACAATAAGGAATAYYGTAGATTATCCTCGACTCGARGATAATTTGTAGCTTTCACTAAGATCTGAATTCTTTGGGTCATATCCTGAAATAATGAATACTCTCAGAATTATCCTCGATCCAAGGATAATTAGTTAACTTCATAGGGTTCTGGATGCTTTGGATATACACACCAATAACAAGAAGTGTGAAGATTATCGTTGACTGGAGAAGGATTTGTAGTATTCACTATGTTCATAACCCATCGGGTTATACACCTTAATATCGAGTACTATGGACATTATCCATGAGCCGAGGATAATTTATTGACCACATCTTCTTCTGGATACTGTGTGTTATCTTCAATGTACTAACAAGTACTGTGGAGATTATCCTCGACTCGAGGATAATTTGAAAAAGGTTATCCTCAAGTCGAGGATAATTTGTACATTTTACTTAGAAAAAAGGCATGAAATGTTAAAGGGTATTCAAAAGACAGTTACCTTCGATTCCAAGTTAAATCATTTATGTTTGCTATACATCATTCATGAGTATTGAGCATTGATGTCTTATTGCATTGTTAGTTTCTAATCTTCCGCCTTATTGTTAGTGACTAATATTATTCATGATTTCATTTTTTCGTTGACTGCGCRTCATTAAATCTTTGTATCTACGACTTCTTTGTTCATCTTATCCTCGACGCGAGGATACTTTTCATTAGGAAATTAATGTGCTTTTATCTGCATAGAATGGACACGCTTGGTGTGAACGAGTTTGCATCTCCATTGCCAACCTTACCGGCCAATGTGGCCGTCTACGAGGGTATGCCTCGCTCCTCTTGGATCACCAAAGCCGTAACCCTTACGAACGAGACCGGCGTAGAGGTAGCAAGAGCAATTTGCCATAGTGTTGATGCACACCTTGTCATTGATATGGACGGAAAACCTCTTGGCGATGACCGTGTTGCAGTTCAAATAGCAGAGTCTCTGTGTGAGGCTGATGTTCCATCATCTTGGATGTGGTCAATGCGGTCATGGAGCACTTCGAAAGTCTTCCTCAAAGGTGCTAGCCTGTTTGATCATGACCAAACCCATAAGTATAAGGCCGCAGCGAGTGCCTCCACGCGACGTATTCGTACTGGCGTGCGTTCCTATGAGACTTCTCATGAGAGGAAAGAGCCAGAGAACCCTCCCAAGAAAGAAGCCCTTCTGACAACGCGAGCAGTCGCGGAGGTGTCAACTATGGTCTGTTGCCGGGTGAATTGCTTACAGCCATTTCCGCGTGGGGAGATTCAAGCCATACGTTCCCAACTTCATGTTCATGGTGGTGTTTACAATGGTCAGTCATGTCTACTTGGCGTGCACAAGCAAATCCACCATGATTCCAATGGAAAGGAGATGATCACCTTGGCATCCCGTGAAGTCTGTCCTACTGCCTGGTGCGCCATCCACGGAGTCCACAAATCTACATACTACAGGTATAGAGAGCAGGCACGAAATGATAAACAGCCAGAGCGCCATGGTAATTCTGGATTGAAGAAGCCACGTACGCATATAGTACAAGCGACTGCCACACTTCGATTGCTTCTTGACAATAGCGCCGATCAAATGCCATACAAATCTTGGACCCTTCAATCAGGCGAAAGAGTTCCTTCTATGGTCCTCCCCTCAGCTTTTCGGTGGAGGGACACGTTGCCGGACATAAATACTGTGAATTCTTTGTTTCAATTGCAACATGTTTCGGCAAGTGGGTTGAGCAACATCCGTCGTGCTTTGTTTCCTAAATATGCTCCGAAGGCCCGTGGTGATAGTTTTGCTCGTTGTGGGCAATGTGATAGATTAAAACAATTGAGGAGTGCATGCACTCCACGTTCACGAGCACAAGAAATATGGACAAAAAAATTAAAAGTCCACCGTGCCGGACAACAAGCTCATTGGGAGCTCTATTATGGGAACCGCATGATGTCTGAGAAGTGCCCGGACAAAATGTTGACCATTATTCACAACAAAATGGATCACTCTAAAACGGCTTCTCCACATTACTCTCACAAGAACAAAGGGACTGAGTCTTTCATGAAGATGCCTGTTGCCGTTATGGGCATGATTGCTCACGGACATGGAGATGTGCGATATGCGCACTATGGATTGGATATTTTTCCTACGGACTCGAATCACACAGTCGGATCTATTGCAAAGTTGTTGCGTGATTTGGAATCTGAACCAAAGGTTTCATCTCGTAAGTTGTTTGCAAATGATGATCCCATTCATCCATTATCAGTACCTATTTTAGAAGGATCTGAGATTTGTGAAGATTTTCTTCCCCCTCGTGCACGGGACGTCATCGAGCCTCAAAATTTGCCTCCAACATTGACTCTTCAACTTGACAATGCCTCAGGTGACAACAAAAATCGTTGGGTTTTTGCATTTTGCTCTCTCCTTGTGTACAGAGTTGTTTTCCGCGAAATATACATCAACTTCCTAATTGTCGGGCACTTTCATGAAGACATTGATGCTCTTTTTGGTCGGTGGAGCAGCAAATTAAAGATAAATGACTACCCCACGATTCCAAGGCTAATGAAGTCTTTTATGGATTGCGAAACACAACCCGTGATCCCGCATTTTATTGAAGAGGTTCCCAATTTCAAAGAATTTGTAGAAGGCTACTTACATACAGGCGATGATTCTCTACAAGGCCATTCTCAAGCTCAACAATTCAAATTTTACAAGGATTCCAATGGGTGGGTAACATACGTGTTAAATTTTGGAAATCAATATTTTTTTTTAATTATTTTATTGACACTTGTCTTAATTTATTGAATTATGGTCTCGATTTATTGAATTATGGTCTCGATTTATTGAATTATGGTCTCGATTTATTGAATTATGGTCTCGATTTATTGAATTGTAGTCTCAATTTATTGAATTGTCTCAATCTAATGCCTACTTTTGCTTTTTAAATTTAGGATCATGATTAAAATGAAAATCCACATTCTCTCATTTTAATAAATACGGCCTTGTGTCTATGTTTAGGTTCGTTTGATTAGTCTCATAAACAACCAGCATTCTCAATACCTCAAAATATTCAAAATCCACCTGGACCATCATATACTACCCCACCAACTTCAAATTCAGATGCTACCAGCCCTGAAAGAGATGACGTTGTCGTGGTAGAGAGGAGCGCGCTTTAGGAATACACGAAGTATCTGGCTGCAACTGGGAATAGTTCGCTAAAGAGTTCAGTCGAGTTTTTGGTCTTCAATCTTCAATCTTCAGACTTCAACTTCAATCACGTCCCCGTTGGCCTATCCTGTGGTGGCTGTAAAGGGCCAAGGTAAGGGTGTGTAATAAAAAACAAGTTTACGGTCAGGTAAAACGAGACAGCAAAACACGAGTTGCCGTCCGGATGATGGGACCCTAAAATTCAAACCCACGATGACTAGGAGGCGCCTTTCACCAGTAGGAACAACATAAAAGATCGACCATGTGGGCCATCAACCCCACTTCGTCGCCACAAACACAAAACGGAGCGCTTATTGGATAACCACGGCTCGCAACAAGTTTACAATGCAGGAATTGAATTACAACTAGCCTCCAAAACCGGCTGGGAATAACAGAAATGAAATCGAACCACAAGCCACAACACACTGGAGACCCGGAAAGCTCTTCAAATCTTCATCTTCAAGTCTTTAAGCCTTCACATCATCAAAAATATCTTCAAAACTATAAAGGAACTTCAACTTCTCGCTCAAACTACCTAAAATCCACTCTAAAAAAGAAGGCAGCAGACCTTCCTATGCTTCCACACTCATAACTTTTGCATTTCTTCTTCAAATCAAAAGATTAATAGCTTTTCTGAAAGCTAACAAAATTACCTATCATTCCTCTAACTTTTAAGTCATTCTAAAACTCTATTCAACTTCTATGACCTCTTAAAGTTTCAGTCCATAAATGATAAAAGCAAGGGACTCTCTCACCTCCTACACTCACAACTCACTCATAAATGCTCTAAATTGATTGAATGATGACTCTTTAGAAAGACACTACAATGAATTACACTCCCTCTAAATATGAAGACAAATTGAGAATTACTTCAAAAGTTATGACTCAAAGAAGCCTCTGCTCTTTTCAATGGAGAACCTCGGGTCTTCTCAACTTTGAAACTCTATAACTTTTGATTCACAAATTCAAATTCAACTTGCAAGCACAATTTAAAAAGGTCTCATCACAAGGTATCAGATGCCAAAGTTTCAATTTCCAAAGATCAATGCTCAATGAACTACATCAAATCAAAATCTGCCTTCCAAACCCCAACAACCAACACAATCTTTTCTTCACATAATAACCCAATTTCCTCACATTAAAAATTCCCACATAAAAAAACTCTCTTTCAACAATGATCCCCTCATGAGGAGCAAGAACCTCCTATCAAGCCTTTACACCCCCAAGATAAGCGGGACTTCTCCCTATCCACCACACATGGGCCTCTAAACAACTATTGGTCCAAAGAAAAACAACTACGTAGTAAACTACTTCTAAACTCCTACTCTTTTACTTTTTAACACATACATATCGTCAAAACTTAAATGTCATACTAAACTCCTTCATCCAGTGGAGGTAAAAACTGAAGTCCATGAAGAGTACCACTCTACATCTAGTGACTTCATAAAAACCCTCCAGTTCGATATTTTGCAATCGAACTCCAAATCCAAACCCAAATTCTAAAACTTGAAGGCATACGTCGAACGGATGAAGTTTTTCTTCCAAATCAAGAATCTACTCAAACGAATAATATACACACGTTTTAAATACTGTAAGTATTTACAATACGACAACGTCACATTAGACTTTCAACACCAATATGCACCTCTAAGTTCCTTAGCAAGACCTAAAAGGCAAAGCAAAGCAACACGAAGGTTACTTGACTCCATAGCTGGCCGTGCATCTAAACAAAAGCCTACTCCAAAAAGGCATCAAGCCAATGTTGTCTCACATACAAATGATCCTCCTCAAACATTCTAAGAAGCTTTATCAAGATTAGATTCTCAACAATGGCATTCAGCCATTCAAGCTGAAATTGATTCTTTGGAGGAAAACAAAACTTGGATTCTTACCAAGTTACCTCCAAATCGTAAGCCAATCACTTCTAAATAGCTTTTTAAAGTCAAAACAAAGGCTGATGGTACTTTAGATAAGTACAAAGCTCGTTTAGTGGCCCAAGGTTTCACTCAAATACAAGGCATAGACTACATGGAGACATTTTCTCTTGTGGTTAAAACTAACTCAATTAAAGTCCTATTGGCACTTGCCACTCAATATGATTTGGAAATCCACCAATTGGATGTTAAGACTGCATTCTTAAATGGATATATTGAGGAAGACATTTATATGACAATTCCTAAAGGTTTCTCATTACCTTCACAATCAGACCTGGTTTGTAAACTTTGCAAATCTTTATATGGCTTAAAACAATCCTCCCGTGCTTGGTATCAACATTTAGACCAATATCTTACTTTCCACAAATTCCAGATATTAGAATCTGATGCTAGTGTATACATCCAAAGAAAAGTTGACAATACTTTTCTTATACTTACAGTTTATGTTGATGATTGTATATTAGTGAGTAATCAGCTCACTTTCATTCTCAACATCAAAACTTTATTACAACAAGAATTTGACATGTCAGATGAAGGTGAATTATACTTCACCCTTGGCAATGCAATAATCACAAATAAATCTGAAGGTTGGACTTTTATTCATCAACAAAAATACCTTATTTCCAAACTCACGGAGTATAATATATTAGACTGTAAATCTATTAGTACTCCAATGGAATCTGGGATTCGATTAAGCAAAGAGGAGTCTTTTGTCTCCCAAGAAGACCAACACCTTTATTCCCAAATAGTTGACAGCCTAATGCATGCCTTTGTCAATACTCGACCAAATTGCGCTTATACAATCAGTAGTTTGGCACAACACCTAAGTACACCAGCTGAAACCCATATTCAAACTCTTAAAAGAACTTTGCGATATGTGAAAGGCACTTTACCTTATGGAATCTGCTACAAACGTTCCTTACAAGGGGCCATTCTCCATGGATATTTTGATGCTGATTGGGCTGGCTGCAAAGACACAAGAAGATCCACCTCTGGTTATTGTTTTCTCTTAGCCAACGGTGTTATTTCTTGGGGCAGCAAGAAACAACAATCTGTTGCTCTTTCTTCCACCGAATTAGAGTATATGGCATTAGCTAAAGCTACAGCTGAAGCCATTTGGTTAAGAAAATTATTACAAGAACTTGGGTTTTCCCAATCTGATCCTACACCTATTTATTCAGATAGCCAAAGCGCTCTTGCTTTAACAGACTGGCTGTTCTCGGTTTGATGCCTGATGAGGGGTGAATGCCCCTTTCTAAATTCATCTCTGTGCATGAGCAAGGTCTCGAGAGCTGTTTGACAAGGAGTTGGCTATTGTCTTACTGAAGTTGCTGCGTGGGATATCAAGACTTGCAAACTTACCTAGTGAGGATGTCGGTTGGATTCAAAGGTAAGCCCTGTGTGACCTGAAGAACGGGAAGGCCACTGAGAGGCTGTGAGGGTTTGTTACCTATTACAACCATTTAATTTCGTAAAGGTGTTGTCTAGATACTTGAGGAGATTAGCTCATCCCCTAGACTGGGAGAACGGGGGACAATGACCTTTCGGGTGTTGTGGAAACCTTCTAGAAGATTGCTCTGACACTGAACAGAGCCTAAACAAATACGAGGGGTTACTAGTTACCGGTTACCAAGTTACCAAGGAAGCCTCTCTCCCGAGAAGGCAGAGGTAAGTCGAGTAACTTGAGAGCGATTTGCAAGAATAAGATCTAGAATTTTCACCTCCCAGAGTCCCTGGAACAATATCCGGTTAGGTGGGGTTGCTTAGGGTTAATTCTGTTTATCTCTAGGATTTACGCACCACTAGACTGCGACAACTATACTTTCCTCATACTTGGGAGAACGAGAGGTGAGCTGGTGTTGTGGTCTCATTTTTCAAGATTCTAGAGACAATAGTTTAGGATGGTTAGATATTAGGCATAGCATGAAGGTTAAGCTTAGCTGTTAGGATTGGGTTAGGAGTTAGTCATAATTAACATTAGAAATTTAGGACACCTTGAAACTTGTAGAAAGGCTTAAATAGGTAGATTTAGAACTTTGTGGAGTATCTTGTTTTAGTAGAGAAATTAGATTTTGAGTCCTGTGGGAAGATTTGAGAATAGTCTGATCTAGGGAAACGAGACCAAAAAGATCAGCAATGATTCAGACCGGATACAAACAATGAGATTAGGACTAGAAATGGAATCCGGTCTGACCGGATCAGAGATCCCAAGCAAAGCATACAGTTTGTGAAGCTCTCGGTATTGGACCAGGAAAGAGCAGGGACAGAGTTCGGACCGGAAGACGTTGGATCGGAAAGAGTTTGGACCGGAAGACGTTGGACAAGAAAAGAATTCAAACAAAGTTTGGATTGGAAAAGCATTGGACCGGAAAGCAAACACCGGTCTGCTTGGAAAAGAGTGTCAAGTCTGGTCCAATTCGGTCTATACCAGCTTGGATCGGAAACCATTGCCAAATTAGACCGGGACCACTTACAACTACTGTAGGAACAAGAATCGGGTACACGTATTCGGACAGACCGGGTTTTTGAACCTTGAACAGTAACGAGAGCTTGGACAAGAACGGGTACATACCTGGGTACCAATGACCTAGGTCTTAATTTGATAGATACCTGGTAGGGTATCAACCGCCGCCATTTCCAACTATGTACAAAGGGGATAGGTTTATGAGTCTGTGGAAACAAATTCATTCTCCGTCTTTGTGCTACGACAAGAAGCGGAACAGCCTCATGGATTATCGGGAGATAGAGCGCGGGAGTTGGAGCGGAGAGAAGTGAAGGCCTAAGCGGGAGAGATAGCACCAAACCCCAGCCCTTCGCCATGGCCTCTCTACTTGTGCGCTGCAAGGTGACTCCAGTAGTTCCTACCGACTCCACCCACTTTGCAGAGCTTTAA
The DNA here is from genome assembly GCA_006891605.1 of Pleurozium schreberi. Taxonomy (NCBI): domain Eukaryota; kingdom Viridiplantae; phylum Streptophyta; class Bryopsida; order Hypnales; family Hylocomiaceae; genus Pleurozium; species Pleurozium schreberi. Next base: position 11,125 of record VACF01000821.1, on the reverse strand, counting down.
GAGGACTTGACGCAGATGGCATGCGTCAAGTTTTTGCAACAAGGTTGGCACCTCAAGCACACGCATATGCTTAAGGAGCTCACGAGCAAGCACCTGCCGGCCGGATACTCCAGAACCCTAAGAGCGTAGCCAGAGAAGTGGACCCTCGCGGTATGGAGGCAGGTATACGATTTTGAGAGGGGAGGAGAAGGGCTAGCCACGAGGAAGGAGGATTATACTAAGGGCAAGTTCCTAACCAAGCCCCACCCCAATGATGATTACAAGATTGATGACTGCATCGATGAGAGGGAGAGGAGGCTATTAGCATTCTTGGTTCCCATACTACACCTCAAGAAACCAGCCGTCATCCCCATAACCGTCGCCAACACCATTTTGATTGCTAAAGCCGGAGACCGAGAAGTATGTTGGTATCAGGTAGTAAAGGAGATTGTGCTTGACCTCATCAAGAGGTTAGGCAATAGTACACCCTCACTCCTCTGCCCCTTCTTATTTCACTTATATCAATGCTATGGAGTTCTACTACCTGCAAAGATAGAGATCTGGAACAAAAGTAGAGAAGAAGAGAGAGTGGAGAACCAGAGGAGGATGAAATTCTGGTCGAAAAAGAGAGGAAGCCGGACCGGAAAGGAAAAAAGAAGGAGGAGGTCAAACATGACAACCACGAGGAGCAGATCAATCTTCTTGATACGGCGGCCAATAAGACCCGCTCCAAGGCAGTGATTCTAGGAGAGCCAGTCAGCAACTCCATACTTCCTCAAATCGACACAATCCACTCAAGGGTGGCCGAGAACAAAAAGATCTTACAAGACCTCACCAAACTTGCAGGAGGTTGTTTCTGGGAAAAACTAGTCGCCACACTCAAGTCAAGCTCAAGAAGCTCAACCCAGATGGCAAGATTGGATACAAAGATAGCTTTTTCGATCACCGAGGTGGAAAGGTTGAAGACCAAGCTGGAGGTGTTGGAGAGAGAGAGGAAGACAGCCCAATAGCAAGCCAACAATTTGGCCGACACTTTGTTGAAGATTGAAGAGGTAATTAAGCAGCCCGCCAACAATATCATCAAGGCAAGGCTATATGATGAAATGGTAAGGTCGACAGTAGTCTCTCTTATTCCAAAATAGGAGAGATCATAGCCATGTATGCCACTAAGGTAGAGGCAGCATTGGCAGAGATGAGGGTAGTTGTAGCTGGCATTTCTTTTGCCATGCCCTCCCAGGATAGTTCGACTGGAAAGTCCCGGTCGAGATAAGGTTCAGAGCTCCAATGAAGAGAAGAGGAATCTAAAGGGAACTCCCAAGGTGAGGAGCAGGGAGCCATCTCCTTTAGCCAAGACTCCAATCTCCAAGAGGTTGCTGCCCCACCTAGAGTTAGAATTATGACAACATTGAATTAAAATTAATACATATAATGATACATATCAAACTAAATAACATAAATCATGCATATATATTATATATAATTCTAACATATCTAATAGGATATCAATATATATATTCAATATTATAATCATATAATATAGTAAATAATATACTTAATGATATATACATATAATCACGATATATATACCCAACATTATGTATATATAATGGAATAATATGTATTAATCATATTATATAATACATGCATTATTAACGTATATATCAATGTTATATATATTAATTATAATATAATATAATTATCATGTTATTATAATATATTATATAATGTATCAATGTTATTATATATAATATTTATGTTATATGTTATTATACATGTAATATTATTAACATGATTATATAATATATTATATGTATATGGAATGTATGTTATTATGGAATATTATATATGTATTAATATCAAGATTTATATATATTAATGGAACAATATTATAATTATATATTATTATTATTCATAAATATCAATCATAGGTTATTCCTTTATATAATTAAGCCTACAAGTGATGTGTAACTTTCGGCGCCCAGAGTCGCCCCGCCTTTATCGTCTTTCCACTCCCCCCTCCTCTGACCTACTACGTGTAGTCGCGCCTCGCCTCGCCTCACCGGCTGATACAGTTGGTGATGTTGGTGTCAAAAACAGGGCAAACAGGGGAGGGAGGGGAGGAATTATTGCATAAAAAAACGCTTGCCTTTTCTTGGAGCGTCGTACTTTGCTTGGTGGTGGTGGCGGTGCTGTGCTTTGTGTACTTTGCTGGCGTTCTTGGCACGTCATAGTCAGCCATTAGTTTAGGTTTTTCCTCACCTATCTCTTGGTTCCAATTCTTGGAACAGATATTTATGTAAAAACACACTTTTTAAGATAAACATGAATTGGGAAGGCGATGACCAGAAGCACAAGCCTACTCACTCTGGCTTGAATTACATCCTATATTTAATAAACTTGACTGCTAATCACTTGAGAATTAGCAGCTACACTTCAAACAAGTGTGTGCAAGATCAACAACCTTAGCCACATTAGGTCTTGAAATACGTGAAACAATTGGTAGCATGCAGCACAACTCTGTGGAGGGAAACTCCCGTGACTTATTCTTTGCCCTGATCAACACCAGTCATTTTGCATGAACCACAAGTAGTACTATGCTTCAGTTGTCCATTTTTCTTAGATAACGTACATGTTGCGCCTGCCTGTCTTCACCATCTGATATGCATAATTGGTCGGTCGATATACCCAACGTACCAGCTGCCACTTTGCTGTTGGAATGAGAAACTGAATGAAAACATTGCTGTCGAATAGCAAAAAAAACCCATCCCCTCCCCTCGACTTCAAGCTTGGGAATCATGCCGCTTGTCTTTTACGTAATTTGTCAACCAACTTCCAATACATAAATGACATTGCACAGATCTGATTCTCCTACGAGATCCAAGATATTTAAACATTTGCAAAATAAAATCAAACATCGGAAAACGTAACTATCAAAAGACAACCAAAGACCAGTAGAATATCCACTACACGAACAAAGTATGCCAAAAATTTGTTTTAAACCACTTGGAGGTAATAGAACCCAAGGTCATATATTACAGGCAAGCTCAATTGGTACAATCCAAGGTTGGTTCATAATGTATGGCCATGCAAATCTAAATGCAAAGAAATATTGCAATCCTGCATACGGGAAGCAAGCAGAATAAGAAATCCTGTGGCAAAACTTCGAAATAAATTTTCCATACGATACTCCCATGTACTTAGTCTCCATCCCCACCACACGGTTGCCTATTCTGCGCCTCCTTCCAACGCTCCAAGTTGGTGTAAGAAAATTATAACATCATCACATCCGACCAATATCAACATCCCTGTAGAGAAAGAGACAGACACATATTGCAACATAGAAACAACAGGCAGGTAATACACACAGTTTGAGAATAGGTCGAGGGTGTTACACCCCCGATGCCTCTAATCATTTGTTTTACCTGATAAAACTCTTTTAGACGAGCTCCAGCTATCCTGAGGGAAACTTTGGAGGGAACCAGCTATATCCAAGTTTGACGAACGATTTGTACGTCAGTATCGCTATGAGCCTCCACCAGAGTTTCCTCTGGCTTTGCCCTGCTCAGGCATAGTTCACAACACAATATTCAATGAAACTAGAGTTATTCCAACAAAGTTGGAGTCTTAATAAACATATAAGGGATAGGTGACAATTTGTTTTCCTCTGTGAGGAGCTCGTACAACAATAGACAGCCAATGACAAATGTTTAGTATAGACGAGGTATGCGTTCCCTTGTTTTTGGAGCCATCTGCAATATCGCTAGATAGTGTTTGTAATACTATTGTCAATAGGAGGAATTCATATAATTCTTAAATGGTGTGTTTGATAGGGAAGAGCGGAACTAGTTTGTGGTACATTTGTTCATAAATTCTTCATGTGCCACATTTCCTTCCAACAACAATCTCTCAAAAGTGACTTCAGCTTCAAGTGGCATGTATAGAATGTCAAGCTACATGCATCCATCAAGACTAGTCTCCTAATCAGAAATTGTTACCCTGTTCACTATATGCAATGTTAGTATACTTAGGATCACATATGTAAGTGATTTACACAACCAAAATTTATATCCATCCTTTTATCTTTTCTTTATGCACTTCTTTCATTGTTCACAAGGACCCTCTCTTTTTCAGATACTGCTCTTGTTAAATTACATACATGTATTTACTAATACATGTACCTTCATTGGATGATTCACACTCAATAGGGTTCAGACACTCTTTACATTAACATAATTTTGTTTAGGGTTGTACATGTCCACCCCTACTGAATGGCAGACATGCAATTTCTTGTCATTGTCGTTTTCTAACTCACGACCCGAGCTTACGACATTGGTGCGATGAGGGTCTCCATCCATGTTCTAATTGTACGTTGGTTTCATGGAGTGGAAGAAGCATCAATCACCTCATCCTATGTTTTCACTCACAAGWTCAACGTCACCCTTCCGAGGGTGACGTCTGCTTTAAAATAGACCAGTCATTGCTCATTTGCATATGCATTTCAATGACTCCYAGAAAAATATACAAACACTCTGGTACTCAAATTCATGCCCTCTCTTGAAGGTCATACCTACTCATTCATCCTTTTCCCCTCCGGGTCTCCACCATCACACACTTCAATATACTACACAACACTATTTTGTCATCCATGCCTTAGGACACTTCCTTCGTGGAAGTACCTGAAGATCCCTTTCCTTTCATGGCTTCTTCAAGTATGCATTCAACTAATTCTGCACACCAAGAACTTCTCATGCGCAAGGCACCATGGCCACACACGTACACTGACACCTTCCATAGCAATAAGGGCTTCTGTACAAGCTTTTACGTTAGGTGCGTTAGTGTTCTCTTTCYTTGTTAGTGCTTCCATTACTGTCAATATATGCGTTCATGTTTGGAGGCACATGGTATACCCTCATCAATAACTTCGAAGTGACATTCAAAACCCCTCTTAATAAACATTTTTTTCATAAAAGCGCATTCTTGACGTTCTCTAACTTCACTTGCCATTAGACCACTTGRTAACAACCGAGCACTTCATCTCTCTTCTTTTCATGAGGGCTAAGGAGTTCCTTCCATTCTTTGATTGCAAAGTGCCTCCCATGTTTTGGGTTTTTGTTGTCACCTGGTAGCATCCACTCCTTTTCCCCTTGTCTTCGGCACGTACCTTCGAGGTCCAGGTACTTTGAAATGCATGCACTACAGACGCAACAAAGTCATCAAGGATGCAACTGAGCCCAATCGCACTGCTCTTCATAGACAGACTTACGATACTTCATTCATTCGGTTTAAGCTCATTTTAAACTAGAATCCCACCTATGAGGCTACAGAACTCCATCAAATGGTAGAGGACAAGCACTTGCAGTGCTTACARTTGGTGTGGCAAGACAAAAAGGGCATTGGCAAGCCTCTTCCTCCGCATTGTCAGTTACTTTCTCTTATGTGTGCACTGTGAGGATGATCGCCATAACGCTTCGTATGTGATGTTGAGTACCATGGTGACTCCCTTGAGGGGGATTGCACAAAACGCCGTAATCATAATTGGATTGCCCATAACAACGAAAGCGCACAAACTGCCCTCAATAGTGGGAAGAAATGCACAAATCAAGGGGTCCTCCGCAGTGCACAGTGCTGACATGGAGCACGTCCTTGCCTACTTGGCTACCCTACTTGGTAAAGTGACAACGGAAGTCGAAACTAACATTCTGTCCCCCAGTCACGTACATATTTCATGACCTACTTCTGTAAACAACATATGTTACATCCTATATCATGACATCATGTACCTTCTGTTCTTGCGGCGTACATCTTGATTATTTTGGCCTACGTGGGTTTCCAAAGTTATAGTCACATGTATGCCTTCCTTTCCAAAAATGTGTTTGTATGTTCACTCAGGGTGTGCACCTACCAATAGATACAAATTTATGTTCCCATGCCCTGCACGTCCATATCCTGGTGGGAAAAAAAAGAGAGTATTACTCCAGAATTCATCCCCAACTATAACATCATGGAGTGGGGCTTGCTCTTTCATTCCCGTTTTCAAGATATTTCCTTTGTACGCTTCCTATTTTACATTTTCATGTTTTCTGGAAAGTAAGTCATACACTTCAGAACAAAAGTGCAATACAATTGTGTCACGGCTGAATCAAAAGACATTTCACTGTCCCCCCCCAAGAACTTTGTCTCCATTTCCCTATGTCCTTGAGTGCATCCATGCACTGCTCTTGTCAACACAGCATGTGCTTAGTCTTCAAAACCATTTCACATTTCTGTACTCATCAATCCCTTTCATCCATCGATTCGTGCTCTTTCATTCATTGTTTTTACTCATTACTTGTTTTGGGTGTTCTATTCATGTCTAGGCTACGCATGTACCTTTTTGCAATAGACATCCTCTCCCATGATCGCTTCCACATCATTGTAAAATGCATGAATGTGCAGACCGACAGATGAGGACCACTCCCATTCATTTTCCGRTCTCTTTCTCTTCACCCATCCCAGACATTGGAAGGTACAACACACATCTTCGTTCCAACATGTTCCATACATATTTGTATTGTCAAAGTACAATAATATGATGGTCATCATGATAGTCTCTCCCCCCTTCAATGTCTACTCCCCACACTCTATGGCCTGCCACTCCACCATTCTAATTGCTACGAAGCCATCAAAATACAATTGCTCTATGCACTTAGTGCAGACAAGGCTTTCAAAATTCTACTCGATGGTATAGACACGCATGCAACGTTAGAACTTCTTGGTTTCCAAGCTGTGATAACAGCTCCCGTTTTGACCCACTCAGCTTCCTCATATGTAGTTACATCTGCTTCCCACTTCATTCGAGGATTCGTGTCCCAACCTTCATATGACCCTGCATTGAAGCCTCTCCTTTGAGCCGGCCTATACCATCGAAGCAATATGTGCTTGAAGTTTTCAGTGCCCACATCTAGGTTTGGGTCAGATTCCGCCAAACCCATCCATACAGGCTCTTGACTTCCCTCAGCGGGCTTTGCCAACACAAAATATCCTTGYCGACAATCTCTTGATATTCGAAAAGCTCGTTCARGAYAYARGTAACGTTGACCAATGAAGAAGTCCTGGTCTTCCGCTCCATYGTCCTCCTGGTCATTTGCTTCATTGGATGCAACTTGATCAAATGCTTGGCGAGTGCATGGCCAAAACCCTCCGACTAAAGAGTTGTACTGTATCTCTTCCCTTGACAGTGAGTCTCTCACGCCTTGACAGTGAGTCTCTCACGCCTTGACAGTGAGTCTCTCACGCCTTGCCAATACGTGATCAACTCAGCGTACTTCTGGCGACATCTCCCGGTCTTGTCAGCATTGCTCACATCTCTCCAATTGTCAATGAATCCAGTCAGGCCTTTCTTGATATCCTCCTCACCTTTCATGGGTGACAAGCAAACGGGCTTCGGCTCACCACTAGGTAATATTGGTTTACCCAAATCATCTTCCTTCCAAAGCTTAATTCCATCGTGAGCAACGTAGCGATCATTAGCTTGCAGCCAGGACGGCAATCTTGGTGGACGTGCATTTCAAACACTCAGTAATTTCTCACAACTCCCACAGTGAGCAAAGTTATCGCCGGCAGATTTCACTACGAAGTCCGAAAAAAACTTCTTCCGAATCTTGCTCCTTGATGACTGCAATACAGGTTTCAAACCCAGCATGACTTGACTCTGACAAAATTGCCAGAGAAGTAGTCAGACCGAAGACAAAGTACTAACCTCGCTTCCAAGAAATGAACATGCCYTGAAGAACAAACACTRTCCCRCATTCCAGAGACATGGGTACACAGGGAAATGAATATAGCTTCCACTACTACTCAACAAACAACCCTCTATCACAAGAAAGAATAGAAGTAACACCTTATTGACCTCCTTGATGATTTTTTTCCACTTTGTGCCTGTCGGCAAAACCTTTTCCACAACCTTTCCGCCAGTAGGTAGAGTACAAGATCTGTGCGGCATTGCATCCGCCTATTGCTCCAAAAGCAACCTCATCATCTCRACGGCCTGCTTTGTTGAATTGGTCACTCTGGATGCACCTTTAGCYTTGTGTTCCTGAGCCCTAACGCCAAATTGTGCCATTTTCCGATAGGCATAAAACGTCGACTCTGCCACCCCGTACAACAACCTCCAAGCCCTCATGCACACTTCCTGCCCCTCAACTACAACAAGCTTTCTCCCAGATAACCGACAATAGTGGTAATTGCGATGAACAGCCAACTTCAACTYCATTTTCTTCTCGTGTTTCGAAGTGTGCATTTCATACCGCAACATCTTCACAGTACATCGGCTGAACTGCAACAAGCACTTCCTATCGCAGCAGGTTTGGGACAACGTCCGTGCAACTTCTCGATTGGAGAGAAGTTTATCAATTTTCGTGTCCACCTTCGGTTTGGCTTTCCTGTTGGAGGAATAGGCACGCTTGCCGATTTTCGGAGGTTGTGATTCCATGTTCTTAAGGAGCGCACATTCATGGTCATGCAGCAACATCGAATTCAAGAAGGCTAAAGATGTCGACCACTCTTGTAGGCTATGTAGCTTGTAAGGCTTCCCTTTTTCAACACTGTACAAAACAACGCCGACTCTATCTTGTCCTAGTTCTGTTCTCCCGTTTATGCACTGGTGGGCGCCGACAAATTGTACAAAACCGTTGCCGCACACCTTCCTGGAGGTGTCGAGCAGTACGACCTCCTTCCCTATCCATGAGGACCTTTGAAGCCCTTTACCTGACTACATTAGAGAGGATTCGGAACACAATCTCCACCGACTCGTGGATGCCAATTTCACGATGTACTCGGACCACTGCAAAGACATGTCTATTCTTGAGACACATAGTACGAACAAGCACTCATGCAATGTRAATCCTRCCGTATAATACRCTTTGGCTTGYRGAGTAGGGARTCAGCAAAATACTCTTACATGTACATCTTGAGCAATGAAAAACAGAAAACCAGCCACGTGCAACAACAGGCATGTATCCTTCAAAGTGGATATAAGCAAGACATTCATGCCATCGCTGTACAACAGAAATTTATATTTAAAAATCATAGACGAGGAACATTGCTAATCATGTGAAGCTGAAAACCGTGAAACATAGAAAAGATAGTTACTCATTCTCTCATCYTTTAGTTCAATAGCAAATAAATAGCAGCATGCATTTCCTTACAGTCAAACTATCTAYGAAGATTTCGTTYGKCTATGTCGCTGGAACTGCAAACATTCCGGCTCAACGTCTCTTCGCGAAATCTGCTTTTCTTTACCAACATATGCACAAGAATTCTTTAGACTGAAATTCATGACCATATTGCTCAATAATCCAGAAGTATGGAACATTCTATAAGGCAATTGCTGTAGAAAATCATCCTTTCTACAGAAAAAGAGCCGCCATCTTACTTGGAACAGGCCCTGCAGGTTTGGATAAGATTTTATTGTGCAGTTCCTGGTCTTTGAAAACATGCAAGTGAACTACCAATCATCGCCGAAATTGCTCATCGGTTTTCTGTGTATAGCAAGTCTTCAGATTATTGCAGGGAAAGAAAAGAGGCTAAAAGCATACCCACATAGATGTGCCGGTCATAATCATTTCATGTCAACTGTGCCTGTCAATGTGCTAAACAGGACAGCTACATTTGTTTTGAGAGAGCAGGTGCTCGCCAAAATTAACTAATAAATCACGTAGTACTCTCACTAGTTCGCCTCTAAAGCATCCTGCGACAACGGTGCTGCCTTGTATTGTTTGCAGTTCTGACTGCGGCAATAACAAAGAACTTCTGGACAGATAAATGACGCGCTGCAAATTCGAAGGTTGCCAAAACAATCATACAAGAGTGTCAACTTCAGCACTACTTGAAAAACGCAGTATGCCAGGAGCAGCCAATCAGCCCACTTCACTAAAGATAAAAATGACCTACTAGGTTCACGCGGAATGAACTTTCACACTGTCGGTCTTTTAAATTACTTAATTCCAAGCTTCTCTGCAAACGCCTCCTCACATCAAAAAGGAGGTCCCCATGTCTACTGTCGATGGCCATACCACTGACCATCTTCAAGGCACTCTCTTCGGTCGCATCCACAACGAAAGATTCGGAGTCTGAGGTTCACAACCCCCGACTAGCTTTGTTCAAGCTTGCTGCGTTTCCAATGTGCAGAGCACCTACCCTGCAGAATGCAACTCACTTACTATACGCTCGTCACATATGTGGCTAGGATGACATCCAAGTCGTAAAAGAAGTGCACAACTTCGTTACAGATATTTCTTATCGACCTTCTCTCTTAAAAGTGAAATAGGTCGAGTTTAGGGTCGTTTAACGTCTGTAACAATTCCCTAGCGCTACCAGGCACTGTATATATACCGTGATGATGCTCTGCTGACAAGAAATCATTTATAATTTCCATTTTGTTTAGCTAAATAATTTCAACTCATGTGAACGCTTGAGGTTCATCAACCTAACAGTAAAACCGTACAGAACGGAGTTTCTTCCAAAGGTGATGCTACTGATAAGAATGCTGCCWGATTACAAGCTGAACGTGGCGGACTGTGGGTAGCCAATCTACGAAAGTCATTCTATTCTAATTCCAATCGACGACAAACTCATAAAAGACTGTCTGAACTCTTCTCTACCCTAAACTACGATGCACTAAACGACAAGTCAGTGACAGTAACGTCTTTCTGGAGATCTATAGCTTCCACCTGCGCTCATGATTCACCATCAAACTTCCTTAGAAATGTGACTGCGCGAACGTTCTTTAGTTACCTAACCAAAATCATAATCCTCAGTTCACTTCTGGAGGCAGGGCGTCGCGTCGGCAACAAACTTTATATCTGAAATCCGTGGAGGTCATAGTAATCAGCTTCCTCATCCTCCTCACTCTAAGTCGCTGGGATCTAGGAAAATCTTTGAGGAGTCGCAGGTTTAGAAGTGGCGGCCACAGTCGCCCAATCTCAGTGTGCTTGCATTCTGCAGAGCACTTGCCCTGCAGAACGCACCGGTGTTGGCGACTAACGAAAATATGAAATATAAAAATTATAAACATAAAAATACACGTAATCCGGAAATTAAACTATATACCAACTCAAAATACGACGTGTTATACCGGCTACTTCCCCGCATACTCTTAGTCTACATA
>VACF01000820.1:0-29061 GCA_006891605.1 Pleurozium schreberi | reverse complement strand
TTATAGRTTGCACATTTCTGCWTCCGTGTATTCATRGAGAATTTAAATGCTTAGCTGRAACTTGCCCGATTGCTTAATAATATTTTTTGGACTTGGTCGAGTGTTGAAAGGGGCTTTCTTCCAATCACATGTGTCCGTGGGTTTCGAGGGCCTGATAAGCCGAATGGGCTCGCAGATTCAGATGAAGAGGCCCCCCCGGGTACCGAGTCGGTAGTACAGAATGGATCGGCTGTTCTCTCTCCGATGTCACGAGCGGAGCAGGAGCGACGGCGCTGGATAGAGAAGCCGAATTCGCTGTGCTTTGGGCTCGGCAATGTTACCATTCTGACTGTGGTTATTGACCTTCCAAAGGTATTTACACCGGTACTCTCCTCTGTATTGTGCTTAGGTTGTGTTGATTTAGAGATTAAGACTATGGGAAGTTCATTTTTCACAATGTTAAGTCTGGCCAGAATCTCTGTCTATTTCATTAGAGAGATTAAGGTCTAGGAAACACTCTAAAATAGTTCTAAGGGAACTTTCTTAAATACTTGCGAGGGATTTTTAAGGGGCAGACTAAGATGTTCTCGGATTTTAACATATTGTTCGCCAGTTCTGAGAAGTGTTGTATATTGGTAGCAAGAGAAGTCGCACTTGCATTCTTGTCTTAAGTAATTGCTCCTCTCACTTATTCTATATATCCTGTCATAGATGACGGCAGAGAGCCCTTATGCACGTTGGAATACTAAATTTTTGGATTTCATGAATGTGTTCATTTTACGATTTGGTGGATTCGTTCCTCCCAAAACGGTTTCGAGTCCACAACTTCAGTAGTAGGAACTTAGAGGACCTTGGGCTGTGACGCATAGAATTTAGAGACTCTGTAGATTGGCTGTCACATTTGAGACCTTATGGGCCGCTGATTTTGGCAGGCAATGTTGGCAGGCCTATCTTGTGCAGTTAAGACGAAATCGATTGTCCTACGCATCAATGTATGGGTACAGATATTGTGAGGTGTCAACCACTCTGGACGCTTCTCGCCCACCTTCCTGGACKAAGCTGAAAGCGATGTCGTTGCTGCTGAGCTTTACCGATGTCGTGGTCGCTATGGAAGCAGACGCAATCATCCGAAACAACAACACAAGGATAGAAAGTATTCTTGAGCTAGAAGATTATAATCTGAAGGACAAAGATGTCATATACACGAATGATTATCAGCAAGACCGAGAGAGCGACGTAACCGCAAAGTCATTCATAAACACTGGTGTTTACATTATGCGCAGCACTCCGTGGACCAAGGTGGGTCATGACTGAATTTTTCAACCTTTCAGTACAGTCGTTTCATTTTTTCGTTAATAATCCTAAASACTTTCACGCTGGTCAGGGTTTCTTAGATATTTATTCATGCCGATGTGGGTTAGGTCCAGTGATCACTTGATATCTGGTCGAGTTGTTCGTCCGTTTGACAAGACTTATCCAGATGGTAGAAAAATGCACGGTAAGATAACATATCTATGCATATGAGAACTGTACAAGTCCTGCTGACATGGACTTGTATGTCTGTCTCCAAGGAATAGAAAATCGTAATTGAGATGCGGCCTCGCTCTCGATACTCCTTGCTTTAATGACTTGAGATGAATTGATCTTGTGTGTAGGATCTARTTTTATCCATGTAAGCRAAAGCGAYTTTTTTAAATAAGATTTAAATGTGATTCGAGAATCATCTTAATGTTGGAWGACTTGTGATGTGCCTTGAGCAGGGTTTTTTGGAAAATCTCTACAACTTCTACAGCTCCTCCTTGTTTCAGAAAAATAGGGAGCGTGATGCTGTATTGCTGTACCGCATGAAGAATGCCGACGACTTCAATGCTCATGTTGCTGTAATACCATACAGGTTTTCTACTGAATGCCATGGTCTATTTCTTTGTTCTCAAGTATCTCCCTAAGTTTGTTCTATTTCTTTGTCCCGATATTTTGGTTATGGTTGTACTGCTACACATAGTTCTTATCATTAACAAAGAGAATTATGGGTAGTGTTAGATGACTGTCCGAAGGTCATGGCCTCTTGACCTATCTAAGCCTGTGGTTGCATCGTCAATGGGAGGAGCTAKTTGAGTTTTTCTCAGAACATAGGATAATTGTCTGCAGGTTTATGAACAGTCCACTCGGTCATGAGCTGGACAAGTATGAAGATGGAGACTTTGTGGCACATTATGTTGAAGAGCACAGTCAAGACAAGTACAGGGAACTTGCTTCGCGCCTAGCAGCAATGGATTTGTGAGCCATGTTGGTATACTTTCCCAGTAGTATTGATACGAAGGTCTCATACCATGCACTCCGCATTTTAGTATTCGAATAGACATTGTTTCAGAGACGAGATTTTTTACGTAACTCTTTTACAGTAAATTTTAGGAATGCAGTTGTTAGAATATACGATAGGTTCATGAGTAGTGCACCAGGAACGACGCAAATTTGCACAGATGAGATTTATGTTTTCCAATTTTCGGATTCAAAGCTTAAATGACCTTCCGTTGGTCAGTGTGAAGAACGTTTCTTTATTCATGAGCAAGGTAAGACAGCCCATTGCCGTTATTTCTTCCATAGTGGTCACCTATGAAGTGGTCCCATTGTGGTTTTTTTAGTTTTGTGAGATATGGGCCACAATCAATGTCTTACATGGGAGTGATGGAGTGATTAGTGACCACATAAGGCACTTCCAACTTTTCAGTGTGAAATTCATTACAAGGATTGACTTTTTAATCATTTTTATGTTAGAAAATATTGTGATTGCATTAGGTAGTGAGATGACCATCATGGATTCAGATTTTGTTGGCTATGGGGTGGTCTACAGACCTTGTTGGGCCATGGAAAACTGAACACTTCAAAAATTACTATGTGACAATCACAAAAGTCACAGGCCACAGTGTGGTAGTTTGAAGACCAGTTCTCAGTATGAACTTTGACTTGTTTTGATGCCTGCAGGACGGAAAATGATGATTTTTCATCCAATTTTTTTCTCAGGGAACTGCTTAAATGCGTTTGCTGTGGATGGTAGTGGAAATTCTGTCATTGAGGTATTATTGACTTTTGCTTCAATATGAAATAAGGCATGAAAAAAACTATTTGTGGGTCCAATTGAAGAATGTGGTTTATCAAGTTTAATTCTATTCCGAATTTAAAATTAAAAAATTATTGCAAAATTAAAGATTGAATATTTTATTGCAATTTGAACTTTGGGTCCATGACCATGGTCTTTAGTACACTATGACATAAAAGTTTGGATTGAACCATGGTGTTCTACACATTTATGATGAAAATTCCAAATTTTTTGATCAAATTTAAATATGAATTGATATGAATTTGATATGAATTGTTTTCACTTTTAAAGTGAAAAATCATGGTAATTTCAATCTCCACAATATTTTGTTAAGACTTATAGAAGAGGTGATTTCATCTCTAACAAAAACATGAAACCTTCATTCACAAAGRGTCTCTAAATAAGAGCATACAAAGTGAAGAATTTTAAAGTTTCACTGTAGTCATAGGTCCATTCTTTTGAGAGATAAATGTATTCTTGGGATATGATGATATCTTTTCATACAAGAGCTCTCTAGAACACACTTTCTCACTATAAATTAACTTCTTATGCAATTTTAAAATGAGATTGTAGACCCCATTTTCATTTTTAAATCAATACTCATAAACATTTATATACATCATTTATACCAGTTGCTACCAAATACAACCAACTAAGAGAATGAATAACCAAGTGTATGACTAGGAGAAATGTTAGTAATAAGGTTCAATTTAGTAAATGCAATCAAGTCCCTAATTGATTTAGTATCCTCTAATTCACATGGAGTATAAAGGATGGCCCCCACACTTTAATCCTTGAAAGACAGATTGGTCACAGCAAGAATCACCATAGAAATCATCCTTGTTAGTGCAATGTGACTCATTTGCTTAAGAAAACCAAGAGTGTTCATTGGAGGTCAAACTACTACACAAAACCTGCCATTTTTATACCAAATTCCAAGGACAAACCACTATAAGAAACCTGCGTTTTTGGCGACAACGCAGGAAAACGTGCCACTGCGTTGAAATTGACGTCACCACCCATCACCGTTGATGTCATCCAAAATGCGTTCTTTTTTTAACGTGAAAAACGTGACAAATTTCAACGAACGTCACAAAAAACGTCCCAATTTTTGGTGACGTCACTACAAATCCGGCAAAACCAAACGGCTCTAAAGGTGGCACGTGGAGAGGTCCTGAGCACCACCTCACCTTTTTCCGGGCAGCTTTTGCCACGCGGAACTTTTTTCAAAAAAACCCGGTCTGCCCGGGGCAATGACGTGGACCCATTGAAAATTCTGACGTGGCCCCAAAAAATTTGACGTGGCTCTGCCACATCATATGCCACGTGTCCATTTCTATAAGATTTTGGACTTTGTAGGCTTGTTTTCCGCAACGTCATGTACAACATCACGGTGTTTTTGCAGACATCAACACAAACATCCCGTCATGCAAAATGTCGTATACAACGTCACAGTGTTACTTGGGACATCAATACAGACGTCATCTTGTCATGCGAGATGTGGTGGTTCATTTGCAAAAATATAGATTGGTTGTTTTCAACGACATTATACACCATTCAAAATACATCATACATTGTGCACCATACATTATATACAATACACCATTCAAAATACATCATACACTGTACACCATACATTTTATACAATACACTATTTAAAATACATCATACATTGTACACCGTACATTATATACAATACAATGAATACATCATATAAAATACATCGTATAAAATATATGATATATGATAATTGGCATATAAGCTCATTTAATTGTAAGTATATTTATATGAGAAACCATCTAATATGTACACAAGTAGAATGGTAGGAGGAAAGACAAACCATATGGAATATACTTGATGCGTTAGGATTTAGATCCTGTCTATCTGGATGTCTTGGTAGATGTTGCAATAAAACATGTGCATGTTTGAGTTGGCATTTCAATTCATGTCTCGTTTGATGTCTTAATTAACATCTACAAAACAATGCTAAAATTCATAAACAATGTCTGACTGTTCTAGTATGGCATACCATCACTTTAAATTGTTACATCAACTACAATTTCTTTTTAATTTGAAGATGAGGAAAAAAATCAAGAATTTGACACCCACTTGTGTTTTCTCCCAAAAGAGTGGATGTCAAAAAGAAGAAAAAATGTAAAGAAATACTTCCCAGAGACTCCTTCCAGGTTGGGATTTGTTGCCACGTAGCAGGACGTAGCAGCTGCCTGCACAAGATGTATGCAATCTCTCAGCCACATGTAAGAATTAAAGGCTTAGTCACATCTGATTAACTTAGCGAGACTAGCTAGACCTGTTGAGAAAAACTCATCTAAGGTAGGCTGCTCTTAAAGCGACCTTTTAAGAGATGATTGCCTGCTGGAGGGAAGCTAAACTCCCTGAAACAATTTGAAACAATTTTCAGTAAATTTTCATAGGAAGAAAAATGGAATTGGAATCTAACCCAAGTCGTTTCATTATTTTTGGACCTTTGTGGAAATAGTTATGAATTTTTTAAGATGAAACGCAGTGATTACCAAAAGAGACAATGCTTTAACATGACGCAATTAAAATATTCTCTACCTTAATCTATACATGCACTGGTGACATGACAAAGTTGGAGGTAAGCAGACAGACTTTACCTGTGGAATAGTCTTCACAAATTTTCTGGCTAGAGCAAAGAAAACACCTGCAACAAATATAATTTTATCAAGGAGTAACGAGGATCTACTTTTCATACAGTATTCACAACTGGGAAAAACACACTAGGATTTTTAATATAAATCCAGATGAGCAGTTCAGCCTAATCAAGAAAAATAGGAAACCCACTCTAGATGGAATCAGTTCCTTTGAGAGATTAATATAAAGAAAAGATTGTCTACGATATTTGAGAGATTCTTAAAAAGCATCTCACCAATTAGGTGACATGTCATCGAAAGCAACAAGATTCGAAGGGTTCATAAGCAACTACACCAAATATTCCATTTGATTTATCATGCAATATTTCGCACTCAAAAGGCAAAGCAAATCACTCCATGGCAACTCTTTTAACATTCCTACGTGAGCGACTTTATTTGATAGATGGCACTGGATAGAATTTTCAGAAAGGTCCTATAAAGTACTGTAGCGAAATACCCATAATAATCTTAAATGATGTTTCATTTTTGCCGAATCCAGTATCCATAGTGCCTGGATGGAGTGCATTGGCGGTCACATTTGCACCCTCTTCCTGAAGAGCAGCAGATGAAGAAAATTCAATACATACGCAAAAGATCAAAACGACATTATTTGACGTATCTGCAGGACGGCAGTCATTGCAGTAATTTGGAAGATCATCTAAAAAGAATTGTGTTTCATTGATTCTAAAAGCAGYTTAGTACACCCATGAATTGGCTATGACCAGTTCTCCGATAGGACAATGCATCCATCATAGTATGAAAGAGGAAAATTAAAAAGAAGCATAGTTACACTAAGACTTGTAGTATCTGCTAATAAATGAGCACAGCCTGGGAGCGCACCTGGAGGCGACGAAAAAGCTCTTTCGCATGTAGGATATTAGCAAGCTTTGACTGACCGTATGCTCGGCAACCCACAAACCTGTTTACAAAAACRATTTTAATGGTTTAATTTTCTGTCAAACACACCAAAAAAAAAATGTGAACTTCACAATAGCCTACATGTGAAGGGTGCACACTCAGACGTATCTCACTTGATCATACATGAACATAAACTCTACGTAAATAGTGGCCTTTGCCGTGGATATTTTCATTCATAACAGTCTCTGTCAGAGGATGGTTTCACCATTGTTCACAATGTCCAAAACTGTACAAGCATACGTGGCGGTTGTATTATACCTCTTTGGATTACTAATCTGATGTAGGTCATGGTTTCTGGAAGTCATACAGTGTGCAAACGATGACACATTCACGATCCGGCCCTCCTGTCCAGACTCCTTAGCAGTAGCTTTCATGACGTCRAGGAGAAGGTCGGTGAGAAGAAAGTGACCTGCAGGCACAAATTGAGCGACTAAATTCAGCTGCTGATAGAATTCCTAAAAATTACAAGAGCTAAGAGGCTCACCTCCCACAGGAGATGCACCCAAATGTTTAGGAAATTTTCTTTTAAATAAAAATAGAAAGAATATGAATAGCTACAATAAGAACCAGACAGAATTTCACATGACAGATAGAACTTCAAACACACATGGCAAGCTGGCAGAATCGGCATATGAGACTTGCCGAGGTGGTTGATGGCAAAAGTTTTCTCGATGCCGTCCTCAGATAGATGGAACTTCATATGCAAAAGTCCCGCATTGTTACTGCAGAAACCGCAAGAATTTGTCACTTCACGCAACAATGAAAGAGTTTCGTGCCGCATACTCTTAATTACAAGTGAAGCAATCACATACCAAGGTTTTCAGTATAATTTAGTTCGTTTCAGGAAATTTCAGATTACATAATAAAATAAATAAATTCGCCATGACGTTTCCCTGTAGAGACCAACCCAGAATTAAATGGAAGGTTCGTTATGACGTGGTCTGAAGCTGTTGAAACAATCGAATTTAAATTCAATTGAAGACCATGTTCAATGTTGCTAAAAGTCACGTCACAGTGACTGGCATTCTGGCATTGACTGAAAACCGTCATACACTCAAACCTCGTTATTATGACATTCACTAACCTGGCATTCTACAATATCCTCAGATCCTCACAATTGCCAGACTGCACCACACTTGTCACCACTCAAACTCTGTCAGACTGGAAAAGGTAAGATCAAAGAGGTTCGAGTGCACTCACAGGAGGATGTTGAGAGGCAGATTTCGAGATTTAAAATTGGCCGCAAATTCACGAACTGAAGTCAAAGAATTCAGGTCCAGAYRCATGACATCCAGACGAGCTGCAGGAGTTTCTTTGTGTATTTCTTCACAAACCGTYTCGCCCAGCTTCACATTCCGAACTGCCAGGACGACATGCGCTCCCCGTTTKGCCAAAACCCTCGCACACTCTTTGCCAATCCCGGATGTCGCTCCTGCACAAAAAGACTCTCCAACACTGAGGACCCATACCAACCGTGCTTTAAACCCTAAACCTAAAAAGAGACGCCCTCAAAAATTAGTCCCTGAATTTTGCACTAACACGGAAGCTGAGAGCCTCCAAAACTGTCACACGTTTTCAAAAGTAACCACCTAACAGGAGTTGCAGCACTAATCTGTCGAGATTCAATTAGGTTACGAGTGATTTCAATTTTGAAAATCTGCTAATGCGTTGATCTAGTATTCTTTCCCATCCCCTCAGTCAAAACGGCCGAAGTGTCGCTYCAAGATTAGAACATGAACTTCGCCAAAAATGAGCTCCACTTTCCTCAAAAATACATTTCCACACTGCATTTTTCATA
Source organism: Pleurozium schreberi (assembly GCA_006891605.1). Taxonomy (NCBI): domain Eukaryota; kingdom Viridiplantae; phylum Streptophyta; class Bryopsida; order Hypnales; family Hylocomiaceae; genus Pleurozium; species Pleurozium schreberi. Next base: position 20,594 of record VACF01000820.1, on the reverse strand, counting down.
AAACGGTCCATTTCTCTGCGAATTTCACGTTCTCGGTTCACCTTAGAACGAAGTGAAAGAAGCAGACTAATACCAGTAACGATGACAGTCTTTGAGGATAAGTCCAAATCGGCAGTGACATCCTCAGCTGTGGAATTYGAGCTGAAACCACTTGGTCCAACCGTTCCTCTCAAATACGAAGCCGTGGTGCCCATCTCTGCCACAAACACACAAATAACATGACAAGTTAACTTGAAAATATTCCAAGGAAATTCTAACTATTGGTGAATTTAAATCCTTCTTTGGTTTTCTCATCATAGGGGGGATAAAAAAAGTCTACTTTTATTATTCTTTTCATCTATCAGTCTACTAACAATCTACTATTTCAATTTCATTTTTACTTCTTGGAATTCAAACTAGAATCACATTCATCATTAGTTGGACCAAAATGGAGCCTTTGCTTTCACTTATTGCTACATCAATAATGAATGTGAGGAAGTTTGATTTGGTTGCTACTCAAATTGATAGCTAGAGTTACAATTTGTCACAAAGACACAATAATCAAAAATGAATCTTAAACATTTATCATTTTTTTAAAATGCATATTTTCTCAATGTGAACTTATTTTGTTGGGTTTGAAGACATGAGCAWTATTTCTATTATGTATTTGGAAAATGATACATCTCTTGACTGGATTTTAAAACCATGATTTTCAAATTCAAATTTGTCATGTTCTTAAACCTCGTAAGGCAAGTTAATTAAAAAAAATTGGAAGACATACTTGAACAAAATAACCAAAAGTTCCTACAATTGGATCTACCAAAAAAGTAATGAAGACAATGAATATAGCAAGGTTTCAAGACACAAGATCTCGGGACAACTATTGGCTTGGAGCAACAACAGCATTTCTAAAAGTTGAAAACATTTGAAAATTTGAACTTGCACCCAAGGCCAAATATGAGATTTACATCTTCCGTCTTCCAACCTTCATATACATTGTTTTATAACTACAATGCTTGATAAGATTTTCAAGATGTAAAATGGTGTCAATTGAATTTTACCTTTTAACCTCTAAATCTCCAATGATTGATGCGATTGAATATTCGAGTTTGCAAGGGACACAATTACTCTTCAATTACTCTTCAAGGATAGGTATACTTCATTGTGTTCTSACACCCATACTTCTAGGACATCAAATGAAAGTGAAGATGCATGGTGAAAATACAAAGATGACTTCTAAGAGAACTCTGACATGTGGCCACACAAAAAACGTGGGCCACAACAAGGACTTTTACTTTTAGATGCATAATGCATAACGACAACTTCAATAGAAACAATCATATGCTCAGAACTGTTACATACAGGCAATCATTCTGTCGCTTGCCGAGAGCGGACGACCACCTATCTGGAGCACCATACATCATAGCTACAGTAAATGCAATTGAGAGCACTCGAGAACTGATTATTGAGCAGACATTCATACATTGCAATAGCCAATCAAAACGTCTTGCCATGATTGGTGACCTTCGTAGCAGATGATTACGTGATCCAAAATGGAGACATAGAACCTGTCGAAAGAGTTGCCCACAAAACATTTATGAACCATGAATCAGACATCGCAAGTGAGAGTGAAATTCATCAGGATATAATGAATCATTTAGCTACTGTACTTCCAAAACCATGGAACTAAAACAGATGATCTCGGAAAAGATGCAACGTGGCGGGGACAGCAGAGGGGGAGCGAAATTACAAACTAATCAAGACATGAGTTTCATGAGAGAAATTAGACATGCTAAATAATTACCATTGATCGAAGGCAAACTTCCACTCTGAAGGTGAACAGTCTTCAAGCTAATTCCACATCCTCCACCTGAACGCCCATTGCGATTCTTGAAATATGTCGCTTCAAGGTGCAAGCAACTCCATATAATTTCCAGATTGTTATTACTTTCGTAGGGGCTATGCCGTTCACCTTCATAGAACAAACGTGAGAGCCTGCGTCCCAAGTTTCGCTTTCAGAAATGGTGGTTGGAGAAAGAAAAGCAAAACAGAATAGAATTCAAATGCTCGGGCATCCCCAGCAGCCAGTAAAGCAACTGGCCGATCAGCCAACATCTTGCACAAGCCCTGCCTGGACACTAAACTCTCGTTTTGCACTTCACCAAGGAGAAAGAAAGCTCACATTAGCAAAATGGGATTCAAGATGCAATTCTACCTGCAGCAGAGGATGCCGGCATACAGCCCGCTAAGAAATATTATTTACAGATGACAAACACGGCTCGTCCTTCATTGCAAATCCCAGCTCCTGCCAGACGATTTCAAAACGTCCAGATGAAGTCGGCCTTACAGAAATTAATCATGGGCTCCACACACCGTTTTCAATGCCAATGCGATAGCAATGAAACATGTCCAAGGCTGGTAAGCATCTTACCAAAATAGAACCCCATTCGCAACTGATATAGGTCTGATGAGAAATTGGCACGCAACTGCAAGTTCCTATTTTGATACCATACTGAATACTTAACTCTCTCAGTTCAAAAAATCATCATGGGTTTACCTTTAACCCTGGCACGGTATCAAATTGTAACATTGAAGAGCAGCGTTGATCCTCCTGACCCTCCAMGCTYCCCRCGGCAGTTGGYAGTAACAAGACTTGCCTSTAATAGTGGRGCTGAGTACCAACACTTCATTCGTGAACTCAGGATGTGTGCCACGGACTGAAGATCTCAGAGAATTGGAGAATCTTAAAATCTTGAGGCCCAAGGTATTCGCAGCTCCTTTCGAGATGTCATGAAGTCTGCTCAATGAGTTATCATACAGCGGACACCTCAACTTCCCTGGTAGCAGGTCGGTAAGCGATAAAAGTGCCATCATTGGCGAAGGAGCCAGGATTGGAGCATGTGACACCCATGTACGCGATCACGTTTTGCGCCGCTCTATCTCCCAGAATGATGGTGTCCGGCGTGGGGTAGAGAGAGAGAGCATGATCATAGTTCCAGTTGATGGGCTGCGTCGTCAATGGCAGAGGACAAAGATGGTTCTGATGCAGCATTGTCACAACTAGATGCTCAAAGGGGTCATTCGTTTCCTCCTCCGAGGGAATGGAGATGCAGGCGCGCCGCATACGATACTGCAGATCCTCACGAAACACGACAATGTCTTGGGCGTAAAACCGGATGCGGCAAGGATTACTACCAAAGATGGCGTTTGGCACATGCTTCGCAACCTCTTTGGTAAAATACTTCGGCAAAGCAGGGCGCGGGAGAACGTTCGGCGGGCCTGGGTCACCCGGCCCTGGAACAAACAGGAACTGCGAACCATCCGCGATGCGGGGGTGGCTTGCAATGAGAGCGCCCAGCTGAGCAAACTGATCCCGAAGCTCAAATGATAAAATCAAGTCTCAAGGTTCTTGGTGACAAGAATTGAAATGAGCTCAACAAACTTATCTTGAAGTTCTAATTAACAATTTCAACTTGTTCATTTTAAACAATACACTGCAAATCCATAATTTCAATGAAACAACTATAATTGTATTTCAAGACAGATGACATTCTTCCGTTGGATGCAAAGAAGCATCCACTTTTCCATAATGGAAGACTTCTTTTAAGGACTATTATGCTCTTATTTCAGACCATCCAAAAATAGAGATTATGTTTGGTAATGTAAAAGCAAAGTCTCATTATGAAAAATAATATCTCTAATCGCTTCTAGGAATTTGCATTTTATTTCTCATAATGAGTTTTTACTTTCATATTATGTAGTCCATAAACTTTGTATTAAATTGAGCAATGAATTTTGGAGTCTAAACAAGACACTTTTTATTGTTCTTTTACATTAGAACCGGCACATATAGCCATGATCATGAATTATAAGAAGTATTTTGCAATAGGATTGAGTATATCAGATGCAATGTTCTTTGATGTTTCTTATGATATAGAATTTGACCCATTTTTATAATATTTTCAATTGGATGGTGTATGATTTACAGTCATGAATCCTTGTTCATTTAGGAATTATAAAACATTATGCGTGAATGAATGAAGCATTTGCATCCTTGTCCTCAAAGGATTTGGCACTCCCCAAACATGAATGATAAGTGCTATAGACCTTCAATATATTCTCTTTGTACTTATACCTAGCATATCAATCAATAGCCCTTCAAATGAAGTGAAGTTGGCTTTATCCTATATTCAACTTGGTGATTGGTCAATTAGCTATTTATGAATTATATTTGGTAAGCAACAATGGATTTTTTTGGATGATATTGCACACCTACCTTAGACCTTTGTAGCAAGGGTATAAAAACTTTGGGATGTTTTTTAGCCATGTTTTGCCAAATGCATTTAAGCAAGGGATGAAGAATTGTCAAAACTTCTTTATTATAATAAATTATATGAAATACAAATAGATCATAAAGTTAAAACAATGTAAATTGATGCCTCTCTATCTTACAAACTATCACCACATAAGTGACATGGCTAGAGTGCAAAAAAATAATGTTGGTGAGCAAGGTTATTGACAAGAATTTCTAGGGTTGTCTAATAACAGATGTAAACTTTTAACATGTCAAATTTTGCTAGCATGGGTACATATGCTCAAGATGCTCTTTGGGCTTGGAATTTAAAGTGTGATGCAAAATTCCATAAAGTTGGCCCTCCATGCACTACTAACCCAAAACCACCATCATCATTCTATATAAATCTCTACATAATCAATATCTACCTATTGGGAAGACATGATTTTAGAACCTCTACCAAAAAAAACTTTGACCCTTCTAAACTTTTGCATACAATATCCAAATGTTGAATTCTTTGGAGCATCAAACAACTATAGCAAACAAAACTTAAACCAAATGTTGCATTATTTGGAATTTTAGAGCCTCCGTTCACAATTGCCAAAAAGAAATCATGAAAATTTGACCATTCTAATAACAGTACCTAGACACAGTAGTATAAATTGGCGATTTGGGGGTTACCCACCTTAACCTTTAATCCTTAACATACAAACTAGTGACCATCCATTTTGATATGGTGGGAATTCAAGTTTAAATTTTTTCAAAAATATTCATTGGAAGTCAAGCTATGGTAGAAGATCCTCGTTTCCACCCATAATTCCAAGGATGAATAGTTGCAATTTTGTCCTACACATGAGAATTCCTTGTCATTCATGGGGTCCCAAACATCCGTGACGTCGTTTAGGGGTTAAGATTTTGGGATTTGAGATGTGATGCACAAAGCCCATGGCATATCTTAGCCAACAAGGGAGCATTCACTGTGCCGCTTTATTTTTTTATTTTATTTTTCCAGCAGGTGCAGTGGTGCAGTGGTGCCCAGTCCTGCACCTAAGTGAAATGAAATGAATGAATCAACAAAGTGGTACCGACCAAACTCGATGCAGCACGATGGCCCTCTTCCTTTCATTTATTTATTTATTTATATTTATTTGCTTATTTTGGTCTGGGACCAAGCTTCTTTGCTAAACACCCATGCATTCCTCCCTAGCCAACACAACCATATCTTACCACAAGAGCCCCAAAGTAAAGACCAAATAGTTAGTTCGCCCAAACTCTCCTTGGGAGGTTAAAAGAAGAAAAAATAAATAAAAAACTCTCCATGGGAGTAAAAGAAAAAAAAAAAAAAAAACTCTCCATAGGTGGCCATAGCCCCAAAAGCATTGTTGTTAGGTCATATTGGGCCGATAGCCATCCAGTATGAGAAGTTATTAATCAATTATGCCTATTCATGTTACGTCCTTTAACCTCATTTCCTTTTCTTCACTTCAATTTTAGACTTGACATGTAAAATGGGCATTGAAAGTCTTCAATTCACCTTCATAGTTTTAACACCCTCTTCATCAAACATTATACATAATCTTTCAATCCTTGAGTGATGTTTTTGTGTGTTCTTTTCCTATGTGATTTATAATACATCTAGTTTAAATTTTTGTGGATTCAACTAAAAAAAATTTGATAAAACTTATCAAAACTTAGACTTTGGGTTTACTTTGAACGAACTCCAAGAAGCTCATGAAAAACAGGTATAGAACATTTAGGAGTTAAAAAATAGAAACCACTTTCAAAAACAAACCACACAACAATTCTAGTGGCATTGATTTCATCAAATTGTAAGCTAAGCTCTTCCTTGTGTATTTTCTTGACGTCATCCACTTTAGTTTTTAACCCCTAAATGTTCAAACACCATTTTTTTGGCAACATAGGAATTTTAGGCAACCCACTACAAATGGGATTTTTATTTTAATTTCTTCGTAAATTTCACACAAGATGTGCCCAAGAGTAGCTTTAATCATAGAGAGCTCAGACATCCATTTTTTGGACGATGAATAGATTGAAACTGAAGTTTCATCTTCTTAACTACTTGGATGAAAGTTCTTCTAATTTGTGGAGATACCATATCAAGTCGTTGTTATATCCAAGGGTTGATATGGTGTTACTAGAATACTTATTTTTCTAAAACTACCAATGTACAAGTATGTCAAGTGGTTGACGAATTTTCAAATGCAAAAAGTGTGTTGGACCCATTGCCAATCTCTAGACACTTCCAATTCTCATCACTCAAAAAACTACTTTTCCACTCACTGCCTCCTAAGTTTTTGCACACTAAGTTGGGACATGTGTCATGAACTTTTAGTCCCAAATTTGAAAAGAAGAATAAAAAACATTCTTACCTTGGTTGAAAATACATTAGTCTAGAGGTTGGTTATTAGACCCCAATCGGGAATGGGTGGTTCTATCTTAGTGCTTTGCTAAATTCCTGGAAAGAACTTATGAGTGGATTTAAGGATTGGGGGACACTTGAGGAGCCATCAATAAGGCGATTTTGTTCACAGCAGGGGTCCCCTTTTCAACGAATGCAAAAAAGGACCCTTGCCTCATTGGTAAACAATGTCATGTTTCCTCCCTCTGATTGCCGAACAATGGATTGGATTGGTGCACATTATTGAACAGACATCATGCACTGAATTTAATTGCAGTGTACTTACAAACGTCATCCACTGGTTGCTCGGCTATCAACTACAGGACCCTTGAAACCAAAACCAAGTAACTGCTATGTGTGAACTAACTTACTGAAGGTACAAATTTCTAATTTTGAACTTCTTTGCCTTCCAAAATAGCCCCATGAAGAAGGAGGTATGACACACATGATTGTACTAAAAATTCATGGTCTCAATCTCAATGGTATTAGCATCATACATACATCACTCACTATCTTTGCTATCCTTTGAAAAGATGGCATCCACCCTGTTTTGTATTAGTTGCCCCCCCTTCCTTCTCTCCTTGGCCGTTGATTGTTTTCAAGAAAAATACTTACCTTGCTCATCACCATCGATTTCACAAAAAATCACAAGCCGTCAATCTTCTGAGATTGAATCTAAGTTGTCCGAATACAAATACAAATACGAATACTGAAATACAGAAATGCAGATTACAAATATTGGATATAGATATGGATACATATATTAAACGAATATGATTATGAATACTATGGGAATTGTCCCATATCATTTGTCAATACATTGGTTTCTAAAAATGATAAGAGGAAGGAGGAAGGTATGGAAATTTCAGCATTTCAAAATTTGAATTAATTTTGGGTCGGTGGGTATGAGATTTTAAAATGAATTTTTTTTTATGGAAATGGTTAAATTTATAAATTATTTCTTAAATTTAAAATTCTTTTGAATGGATAGTTGATGCAAAACCTCTGCCTTATTATCCACTCACTAAGCTTAGTCATTTTTGTAGAGCTTTAATTAGTTTCAAACTTGTATRAATTTTATTTACACTTATATATATTATATAAATAAACTATTATATTGATTTTAATGTATTAGCATCCCCACAACTCACTCGGCCAACAGGGACGGGGAGTGTGGGTTTGCCAGGTGATTCCAGAGACTCCGGGTCGTGTCTCCCACTTGCACCCCACGGCAACAAGGAATGGGAGGATGTGGCCCAGCCAATCTTCTTTTTTTTTATTGAAAAATAATCAATTTTATTCCATAATTGAGTATTCTCTCATTTATGAAATCCAGACCCATGTGCTTTTGGCATGAATAAGCGTGTCTTACTTGGAAAATTGTGTTGATTAAATGAACTATAGGTTGAGAATTGTGCCAAAGCACATAGCGCGCCTCATCCATGACTCTTCATTTCACCATCACMTTGGGGAATTTGGTTGTGGACGGGCATATCTTGAGCCCCGTCTTACGTGCCGTGGAGAAGTATGTTTGGCCCGGCCCAGCTAAATCCTCAGTTTGGGCCTTTGGCTGGGCAGCTATGGGGATGCTCTAATTTTGACTTTGGTAGAATGGTTTACAAGGAGAATGCTAGCATGTGAGCTTAGAATCTATGAGTGCATAMATTCTATGGTTATGGGTGTTTATGTTATAGGTACCTACGTTATAGATTCTTTTCATGTTATAGTGTAAGTATGTTATAGGTACATATATTATAAACACCTCCACATGGTTGTAGGTACATACCTATAACTAGGTTCAAAGCTAGTAAGTTCATGTCGCTATGCGCATGCACTAGCAATGTTGGGTTTACAATATGAACCTACCAATGAATATCAATGCAATTCCCTAAAAACACTTAAACCACTCAAAATAATTAATTAACAAGTAGAGATTTTTTAATGCCTCCAAACATTGACAACAATTAGTTTAATATAATGTAAGAATGTAAGTATGTTGTCCCTTCTTTAGACAATATTTCCACTTGGGTTGATAAGTACGCAATTGGATCACGTTTAGCCATTTTTTAAATAGGTCTTGATCATTGTTTACTTGTTATGGAACATCATTCAATTTTATGTTACTGAGAGTGCAGTAATTCTTCTTCTAGTCCACTTCTATGATTCTTGGATCTAGGGTGAGTCTTTGATTAGATTTATAAGCAACTTGTGAGTATTGAAGTTATATGGTAGGACCTCCTGTTTCCAAAATAATGATCCAGACACAACTTGTAGGGGATAATTATTTCCAACCAAAGCTTATAAGGTTTTTGTTTTTTTCTGTTTTCTAAAGTTGGAACTAGTAAGGTCATTACACATGTCCCAAAGTAGTGAGCAAGAAAGTAGGAAGTAATGAGCGAAAAAGAGTAATCCTTGAACGATCAAAGTTGGAAGAGTCTAGACATTAATTAAAGGTCTTGAGCACCTTTGGCTCCCAAATTCATAGTAATCTCAATTCAAGAAATAAAATTAATGAAAAAATTTCAATCTCTGTGATTTCTATCTTCCTATTGAGCAAAAAAAAGTTCATTGCCTTATATTGCTTCAGAACATGGACGGAATCACTTAAGTGATCAACTATGGGTGGTTCTTCTATAATCATTGTTCTGAGTGTTGAAGACAATAATGATCAAGTGTAGAATTGCCAACTAAAAGAATTTTTTCTTGAAGAAGTAGAGACCTTGGTCATTCATGTAATAATTAGACAAAGATTGGAACATGATGAGTGGATATTGTGTTTGTATCATTTAAGAAAATTGTTACATTGTTAGAGAAGATTTTTTTCAACACAATAGTTTGGTTGTCAAAAAACATGTTTTTCACTATCTCTAGGATGAGCATTTAATCAAAGGGATATCACCACTATCAAATCCTTGTCATTCTTGTACTTAAAGGTGTGATGCAATTATTCAGGTCATCTTATTATGTCCTTGCATAAGTATTTACAACCACAATTTTGGAATAGCTTCTAAAAATTTGTTGATTATATGTTTTTAGAGTGTCTTCAAATAAAACTAAAAGAATTGAATATTAGCAGTTTCACAAAGATGGCCACGACTTTCAAATTAAATTGGCTCTTGATGGATTTGTTATTCAATTCAACGAACCAAGAACAAACGACATAAAGTTGAGGGCAAAGCTTTGGAGAAGAATAATGACAATGAGGAGAGAAAGAATCATAGTATCCCTAATTAGCACAAAAGACCCACAAGAGGATTTCTTCAAATTCCAAGTGAGAACCCTACCTTGTCTGTAGCCAAAGAATGGAGTATAGACTCGGGTGTAATTGAACTTGTATAGGAACTTGGCCGATTTCACGGGAAGCTTGTTGCAGAGGCATGGCATGAAATATAGATGAATTTGCCATCTATATTTTCATCTATATTTCAAATAGAAATGAAAAATTTCTTGTAAAAATAATTACTTTTATCAGGTGAAAAATAGACATTCATTGTGAAATGGTGCAATTAAACACGGTGGTGTCAAAACATAAAGGTTGGGTAGTTCCTAACTCTTCTGAATGTATAGTGACAAGTATCTTAGATTTGTCTTGACATTTTGCTTGAATGTCATGCGGATTTCTCCGTTCTAGAGCATTCACTCAATTTGCACTACACTCAAACAACACCCTTACTTGGTTTATTATTTCAAATTTTATGAAACCCTAACAAACAATTTAGAAAAAAAATTATATATATTGACATTGATATCAATTGAAGTAGTTCAACAAAAGATATAGAATAATTTTATGTACACTAAATTGTATGTATGTATGAATCTCTCTCTCTCTCTGGAAAATCAGATTTTTGATGCTAAGACTAGACTTCAAAAATATCAAATATCCAAAATAGCAACTTGGTTAGACTTTATTTAACTTCAAAGTTTTGCAAATACCAGATTTTGGTGCCTCGGACATTTAGGGGTTAATCTTCTCCAAAGTGAAGAAAAGTTGGAATATTTTAGTAGCAATCTTATAGGTTTATACCCAATTTCGGCCTAATTGCTAAAATCTTCCCATCTACATTCTTGCCTAAACTGTAAACCTTCTAAGCTTCAAAAAATAAGGTCAATTTTGAATATAGTTATGATTAGCAATTATCACTTTCAAGTTTTCTATTTGGTACCTCCAAAATACAAGTTTAAAGGAAAAAAAAATTATTTTTATTGCCAAAGCATCCAACAAAAAAATATGACGATATAATATTTGGAGTCATGCTTTTTTTTACTATTTATTAGAAGTATTTATCTCAACCGTGAAATGTTGCAAAAAGATAAAAATGACCATTGAAACTTCAAGGTTCCTTTAGAAACAAAAAATTCACCAAGTCATCAAGTATTCAATCATTTTTGGGTCGGTACTCTAATGATGGATATCCTATTTTTAACCAAATAAGGACTTTGGGGACCAAAAAATATCAATTAAATAACTTTCAATGGAATTGTGGAAATAAAAAATGAATATATTGATCTAGAAATTGATTCATCTTTGGTTAACTATGTCAATGATAGGCTCTATACTTTGAGGTCTAAGGTTAATTTWAAAAARRAAATAATTTATCACCAAAGTACTTTGYTAARAAATAYTTGATTTATGGACCASTGTTGTAGGTGCATTCTTCATTCCTGTAGAATAATCTTGAAAATATCCGTYGCCAATTTTTAGAMCTTGACGTTCTTTTAGGATTATTTTCTAAATGATGTTGTAAACATTTGCCTTTGTAGTATATGGTGTACATTTTAATATATGAAAATAAATTAGAGGTTGTAAGAAAGGTTCAATTGACTTGGATTCTTTTAACTCAATAAATATCAAGGGGAATATTGCGTAACATTTATGATTAATTAGGACTTTGTTGTGCAATTTTCATGAAATGTTGTACTAATAGAACATGCTAAATTAGTGAAATTCCATATTTCATTAGATTTGAAGGCAATTTAGGGTCGTTTCAAGGATGTTCCCTTGGTTGTTCCCCTTGTTATACAAAAACTGCAGAACAATTATTGTTGCCAAACTTTTTTAAAATAATAATAATAATAATAATAATAATAATTTTAAAATGAATTAAACAATTATACAATGATTTAAAAAATTTAAAACAACAACTTTGATTAATTAATATTATCTAACGCATCACACTACTAATGTGCCGAGTTCCCACAACCCAAGAACTCAAAATAAATTGTGGTTTTCTAATGCTCTCAAATTTTTATGTAACAATATATGCTATCATTTTGAAAGGGCATAGAACATGGAAGGTAGGTCACTCTAGATTTTTGTATTGCATAGACATGATAGTTGTAAAAGTGGCAATGCATTTGCGTTTGCAACAAACATCGTGTGAAAATTTACTAAATTGTTGATATGGCATGGATCTACGGTATTGCTCGTTTATACATGGAGAATGTGTGTGCAAGCATGTGTTGATTGCATGTTGGAATAATTAATCTTGTTGCACTTAGAAGAGATTTTCATTTTCCAAATGTGACACTAGTTTCCTTATATTTGCACTTCATTCTTTAGGAAACTACATTTATTGTTTATAGGACTAGAGAACAATGAATGAATGGCAGTGGTTAGCAAGTATCAAAATATACAATGGTTACAAGTTATGCTAGTAATCCATTGGAAGTACAACAATCTTAATGTGTATATCCTTGTACTACATGCCAATTGCATTTGTCTTTGAAGAAAAACTTACTGAAAAATATTTCAAAAAGTCTAACCTCATAAATTTAATTTTTAAGTTCTTAACCCTTCAAGGTCCACCAATTTTCAATGAATTATCCTACTTTGATCTTTATTGCACATGGATGTGCTTGCAAGTTTTATTTCTACTTGTACAATAGTAAAGACTATTTTGTCTAGTATGCATGGAATTAATTTTGGAAAATATTGGCCATTGAATTTTTAGATTAAACAAAGTATCAATTTTGGATAATCAACTTTATAGGCAAGAAACACAACTTTTGAGGAAGAAAAACTAGAAGAAGATGATTAATGCTTTTTTACACCCCTAAAAAATTGTATAGGAATTTAGGGCCAATGCAATATGTTTTCACATTAAAAGATGGAGAAAAAACTCTTTCAAATTTGTACACATTTTCAAATAGAAAGAATAAAATGCCAAAATTGGCCAAACTGGATCCTACAAAATAGTAAAAAGTTTATATACACATCAATTTTTGAATTTAACAATTGATATAATTAGCATACTATACATAATATCTTAAGAAAATTGGAATCTTTTTAATTGTTTTGTGTTCTTCATCACACCAGATTGAACTTTGTATTTTTTTAAATTGCTAAAGATACAAATTTGATATAAAATGTCCCAGACCCAATTTGTTTCTTTAGAGTATAAACTAGAAATATCTAAGAAAATGTTATTTTTTCCATCCTACTATTTCTTTCATAAAAAATGATTATGTTTGCTCCCTTTCTTTACTAGACTACATTTTTAAAATAAAGTTCAAATTCTTCTTATATTGAAATTATTATGAAAATAAAAAACACAACAAGTATGTTAGCTTGTTACTCTACAAGATGCTCCTTTACAAAATATTGAGATTTTGGTTCATCCTACTAAGAATCGAGCACTTACTATCTTGATGTGCTATTTGTTCCATACTCCTCACTTGTTGCTTGGTACCTCACGGTGCCGAGAGGTACCAAGCAACAAGCGGGGAATAATCATAAAAATCTAAATCTCAATGAAATAACTTCATTTGATTTCAAACAAATCCTAAAGAATCACAATTTTATTTTTTGCTTAAAATATAGCAAAGTCCAATAAGTAAACACATCAACATTTATGAAAGGACCTTGGTATTAGGACCATGGTAATATATAGGCACTAAAATTTACTAAATATAATAAATTCTGACCAAAATTTTTAGATGGAATCTCTAAAAAATTGTATGATCACAAGCTCATGTTCACACTTACGGAATAGCAATCCTACCTCATTACCCCTCAAGAAAACATAGGAATTTTTAGTTTTCCACCCATGATAAATTTTTTGAATATGTATTAGAATTAGATACCCCAAATTATCTAGGAGATTTGGAAAAATACAAAATCTACTTGACACAAAATAGGAGGCGATACCTAGGTCAGTCATTTAAGGGTTAAAAGGACACTTTATGGACCTCCTACAAAAGAGTTTTTTTGGGCAAAATTTTGCTAAAAAACAATGGAATTTTTTTGAGGAATTATTTAGGAAGATATTCTTGCTTTTATAGTGGAGAAAATTTCAAAATAGTACTACATTTTGGGACACTATTGCTCTATTTTGGATGAATCTATACTCTTTTGAATGAATAAATAGGATATCATAATTATAATGTAGGTTTCATCCATTTCCATAGATGTAAATAGATTCATCACTTTATTCAAGATCTCTTTTTCTACTACCTAAAACAAATCAAATAAAACAAACCTTGCCTCCTACCTTACCACTGGCCCGACCAAATTCATCTCTTCCCATTCTTCAAAATTTGGGTCAAGTGAGCCTCGTATGGTTGGCGCCCCTAAATGCGCCATTGACCCTAAATGCACCATCTTCACTTTGCATACATCTCCAAAATCAATTATGTACCTATGTGGAAGAAACTATTTTAACCCCTAAAGGACCAAGGCACATTTGGGTAGAAATTGTCAAAAACTTCTACTTTTTAGGGTAGCAAGAAAAAAATGAAAACATAAAAGTTTATTTTGAAAATTCGACTATAAAAAGTTGTACTAAACTTCTTTGGGAACGTGTGAAAAAAATTTCAGAAACGTTGACCGCACGGATTGAAAGATCATAACATCTAAAGTTAGGTGAAAAAGTTTTTTTCCAACCTTGCCCGATTGGGCCTAGAAACTTTAACTCCTTCTGGAATGAGATTTTGACACTACACATGGTTATTTTTTTTTACATTTGCATCTTGTATCATGTAAGCTACATACGAGGGTTGCTATTATGTGAGCATAGAAGTGTGAGCCCATGAGCCTAGAATACTACTCACTTATGTAATCAATGTATATACTATAGAAACCGTCTATGATTATAGGATATATATGTTGCAAATACCCATATTATAGGTGTTTATGATAYATACACCTTCTATARTGTGTGGTTTATATATTATAGGTACCTATATTGTAGGCTCAATGCTTACAAGCTCGCATTCTTGTGCTCACATACTAGCATCGTTGAGCTACATACATGCCAAATTTCAAAATCATAGGAAGAGTTGCGCATGCTGCCCGAAAAGTTTAGGGCAGCATGAATTTTGATCTCGGCACTCAATGGAAAAAAAAATTAGATTTTTAAGGAGGGGATACATAGATATATATCGATCCAAATTTCATGAGCATCCAACCAAGAACAACTTTGTAGGAACCTACCCAAGATTTTTTGCATAAGTTGAACAAACACTTGGTCCTTTAGGGGTTCAAATCAAACTTTGCTCCTTCATAACTTGTGCATACTCTATTCAAATGCCACATTTTTTGATGCATTAGAACCTCCTTTCACTTGCCAACAATAGAATTTCATCATTCTAATAATAACAATTAGGCATAGTAGCAAATAGTGGCAGTTTAGGATGCACCCACCTTAATATAATCCTCTCCGACCACCTTAGCATTGGGTAATTGGTGATGTAAGTTACTCTGTAAAGTAGGAGGCTCGAACTCCGATTGGGCATTTTGAACCGAACATGACATAGAGGTACATTTTGCTTTCTTCAATGTACAAAAATGTACAAACCATGTACATTCTAGGAGGTGGTCGCTTTTAGAGCCCTATGGCATTTCAAATTCAAAATTTCATAACTAATTCCACAAAGCTTCAAAAAATATGAAACAACTTAAGCCAGATGTCATTTCCTCTTGTCTTTCAACGAAAATTTTCCAGGATGTTTTACCTCCCCAAAATTCAGTTTCAGTGCTTAGATGATCGCTTTATGGACCTCTTACTTAGACTGCGACATAGGCAGACGGAGCAAGCTAAGCGATGGATGGCCAGGTCACTCGGCAAAGTTTCATATGATCTTGTTATGAAGCATTTCATTCGATTTTGGCTATACTATGAGGTAGTGAGATTCCGCTGTGGTTCGAGGTTACCTGGAATCGCTACTCGTCGTCTTCGACTTTTACATTTGAGCCGAGCTGCTATTTGTATTGGCAAGTAGGTTCGGTGAATGGAATATTGCGGTAGGTCTCGAAGTAGCCAGATCAAGCCTTCTTCATAATCAAGCACTCTTATATGTCTTGATTAAATATTCATGCTGAGTGAGCTATCTTCATCAGTGCAGGGATTCACCAGTTGACGCGAACCTGAAATCACACCCTGTGTCAAGATGGGTCGTGGCCAGCAGATGGGCGACATTGAGAAATCGAGCAAAGACGCCGACTTCCGGAGTGTGGCCACCCCGAGAAGGCTAGTGGTTATGATATTATTAGTTGTCTTACTCCCCTTTGTAATCACAAGCTCCTACCTGTACTATACAACTCCTGACGCTGCAACAGAAGCTATGCTGTTTTTCCAGAACCGCCACTTCCCGAGTTTCTCGCCTCACAAGGTACGTCGCCCGTTTCCTGGAGGCAAACTGCAGATCTTCTCAGAAGGTGTTAAAAGTGTTCTGCAATCTGAAATTTACTCTTTCTAAAGAATTTGCGTTTGAAAGCTGTCATTACTGGAAGATACAACCACCGAAAAGGATACAATCGAAAGTGATCCTCAGATGGAACCAAGAATGGGAGACACTGAGAATCTAAGTGAGATTGGCACAGCTGCAAATAAAACTAGTTCTGTGCTGCAGGAACGGGCAAATGTAACAACGGCAGAGCCAGCCTCAACCCCTGATGCAAATGCCTCTAACTCTAATGATACTTCGAGCATTGACCAGTCTGAGCCGCAACTGGAGTATCCGAAGGAAGGAACCCCCTCTGCTATAGAAACGGAGGGTCAGGGACTAACCAACACCACACTTGAGGGTGAGGGAATAATCAATACCACAATCTCTGGAAAGAAAGGTTTGTAACCGCTAACTTCAGACTTGAGCATGTTTGAACAAGTTCATTATGAAATTCTTGGCCATTTTGAAGGCTAATAGAGAATGATCAACTAATATTCCTTGCCTATGCACTGCAGAGGTCTGTGATTTGGCGAAGGGCAGTTGGGTGCCAGATCTGCGTCCGCCGCAGTATACCAACTCCTCKTGCAAGTTCATTCAAGGACATCAGAATTGCATGAAAAATGGACGTCCAGACACGGGRTTTCTCTACTGGAAGTGGAAACCAGACCAATGTGACCTACCTCACCTTGACCCCAAAGCTTTCTTGACCGCCATGACCAATCGATCCATGACTTTCGCAGGCGACTCCATTGCTCGCAATCAATTCCAATCGCTCCTTTGCCTTATCTCACAGGTAACTACTATCCGTACTCCTGCGTATCCAGGTTGGAGGTTATGTTAATTTGCCAGTTTGTTTCAACATATTGAACTTGTACAGTCTGAAGYGTATCTTTAAYGGCCACTCCATTAACAGAGTCTARATTGCACTAYGAAGATGTCTTGAATTGCYAGTACACGGAGATTCTTYTCCTTTCTTCCTGGGTTAATTTTGAYTATTAACTTCTCGCTCCTTATTTATCAGGTTGAGATGCCAGATCACACATACAATGCACCAGACGATAGAGACAACRTCTATGTCTTTCGTACTTATAACTTCACCGTTGCAATCTACTGGTCTCCTTACCTTGTGCAAGCGATAAACAAGGACATAACATGGAAMAATAGAACAGAAGCTGTGGCCCACATCAACGTTGATGAACTTGACCCAGCTTGGGTTGATCGTAYATCTGGTGTCGACATTCTGCAATTATCCACAGGTCTCTTTTGGAAACACCACCATGTTTTTTCGTTTTGAAAGGTTTCCTTCTTGCCTGCTTTCTAGCGGCTTGTAATCCGTCTGCGGCAGTATTGATAACATTTGAATTTCAGGGCAATGGTGGTTCAAGCGGGGATTGTTCCTGGAAGGCGGTGAAACTCTAGGTGGTCACATTTGCGATGGTTGGGAAGGATGTGACAAGGAAATTGGATTCGCTGCGCCTTACCGGAAAGCCATCCATACTCTCTTGCATGATAGCCTCTCCATACCTGGGTATAACGGCACCACCTTACTTCGAACTTTCGCTCCTGACCATTTCGAAGGTGGATCCTGGGACAACGGTGGCAAATGTGTGCGCACCGAGCCCGGAGGTGTGCCCATCAGCTCCTTGACCAACTGGATGTACGAAATTCAAATGGAAGAGTTTCAGAATGTCACAGGTATGTAGTTGTTTCCCCTGTTGAGTAAGAAAATTTCAACAAGATTGCCAGTTTGGCTTGCTCTCCAGTGAGTYCTAAAAGTTGTTCTTCACCGGAGATTTCTGGGTTTAATTCGAGGTATGGTGGTGGTCTGCAGATACCTTGAGTGCCCCTGAGAAAGACCGAATTAAGGTGTTGGATATCACCAATCTTGCCCAAATTCGAGCTGACGGCCAYCCGGACTCGTTCATGAAGTTTCAGCCTTACTCGAAAGAGTTCAAGGAAAAAGTTCAGAAGGACTGCTTGCATTGGTGCCTTCCAGGACCCATCGATACCTGGAATGACCTTCTTGTGGAGTCTTTGCGTGGTGAAATATACGGGCAATAATTCTCCACCACCGTAGCGTGTGCTTGGATCAGTTCTGCAACTTCCGGCATGTTACCATCTCCACAGATATATTATTAGAGACAACAGTGCTGCATGTGAAAGTTTCCTCCAATGTGGAACGTCATGCTTAAGCATCTGTAACATTCAATCCCTGACCGGCTGGGTGGTAAAGACCATTCGCTCCAGCCCGTAAAGGAAGTCAACTCTCCTTGTTCAAGGGGCCGGTTGACATTGAATCCTTATTTTTTAGAGATCTAATTTTAGATTAAATTCAGAAAATCAACGTTCTTGTGCTTCAACTATCATRCCAGATCAACAGTGTTGACGGCGGCATCTGCCAGATCATTGTGAAAAGCAGCGTGCAATATAAAGCAAGATTTTGACAGACGAAGGCGTGTGTCAATCTTTGACGTGGCTTTCTACTTTTGACTTTGTTGCATTCATTCGTACTCAGGTAGCAATAATTGACTGGGATCAGAATGCTTCCATGATGCAAGCGTTGCAAGCCAAGTACGGACTCGATCCATAATAACTGAGTAGGTTTTAAGTTTCAMRCATTTCATCATTTGAATGTGAAGTTCCCCTACCTCTTCGACCATACGTAGACTTTCTTCTGAATGCGGTGATGAGCATCAGTACCAGCGCCGACTCGGGAGATCATGAAGTCAATGTACAGCTCGACAGTTTCGAAATGTCCAAATGCTGCCTTGTCCTGTAGCAATGGAACACTATTGTTTACTAGCAGTTTCGTCAAAAATAACTTTTCCACCAWTGATTTTCACGCAAGAAGACTTCGTACATCCTAATTACCAGTAACTTGCGAGAATTGCAGCATCGAGTTGGGGRCAATCACCTCAACATCAGCTATTCAACTCTCGTGCCAGCACCCTGTCATATGTCCAACAGTAAACAACTCACAGACAAAAACTTGTTGAGGAAGAGCTCAGAAATGCTGAAGTTGGAAAAGAGCTTTCTAAATGATATGATCAGACAAAGCCGAAGTCACACCACCACTGACTTCCGATTTCTGCAAATAGCATGCTCCATTGCAGTGTATTTAACCTCACTGAAATATGCAATGAAATTAAAAGTGTTTCTTAATGCAATGTTTGTACCCAAAAAAATGAAATTTAAAAAATTAAAAGTTTCTAAATCCTGCGAGATGAGTTCTAAATTTGTTTTTAAGAGATAATTAACGGAATTGAAACGAGTAAAAATATTCAGATCCTGCTTCTCTATGAGTCTCACTGTATAAACCTAAATTTGGAATTTGGAGAAAAGGCTCAATGCCATACATAGGATACTCAGGAGAACTTGAGTTTATTGATCTGTACATTGGAAGCCTCTACCCGCACAAGAATGGCCGTTACGCGGTATAAAATCCAATACAAAAGCAACGACGAGGCCACAAGAATCATATTTCGCTGATGCATCATCATTTTCTTGCTCAATCGGTCTTGTTCCGGAACATTGCACGAAGTACCGCTGCACTCCGGCATGTTCTCAAACTGCCAGTAAATCTCAAGCATCAGAAAAAACGAGAACGGCACCACGGCCAGCAAAGGCTGTAGAGCCGCTGTCGACAACGCAAGGAGCTGTCGGCGTATGCCTGACAAACCCGGCATGGTGATCAATAACAACAAAACAGACTCCAYGGCCGCAACGAGGCTCAGSACCGCCCACTCCAACGCCATCGCTGCAGATCACTCCACTTTCAGAGACAGTTCGCAAAAGACGACTCTAACAGACCGCAATTATTTCACAAATTGATTGCATCTCAAGATCCAATAAACTCAGGACAATAAAGAAAAATTGAGATTCAAAAATGAAACCACATCTTCAAATTACTCGACAACGATTCTAACGCCTCCGCTTTCAGAAACGGTTCGTGAAAGACGCCTCTACTGCCGCGCAATTGCTCTTCAACAATTGATTCGTTGCATTTCGAGATCAAATTTGACGCAATAAAGAACAATAGAGACGCAAAATGACATCGTATTTTGAAATTACTCCTGAACAAAAGACGTTACAGTGAAAAATCCATGAAGAAGATGCCTGCAACTACGGGATTGAAGCGAAGGTCTGTGTAGGGCGGCGAATATTTGAACGGCAGATTGTCTTCCCGCCTCTATACCAATCGCCTTACAGTAGCCCTGGACACTCTGAATTTTCTGT
>VACF01000819.1:0-28283 GCA_006891605.1 Pleurozium schreberi | reverse complement strand
ACGCGAGTCGCGGCGGCAGTTGTAACGCAGGCGGCAGGTCGACGTTCGCTTTCTCCTCGAGCTTGGGCTTCCCGGGCGTCACCTCCCATTTGAACGGCACAGCCAATGTTCCCGCATCCGACAATGGCGACGTCACGACGAGCTTTGCATCCCCTGTTTCCGAAATACGTGCATGGCTGACCTTGCCCGAGGCTGGGGCTGCTTCCTCCCATTTGAACGGCACGGGCACAATCGCCGTCGACGAAAACTCCCGCCGCGGACTCTCATTATCAGCGTCGTTCAGAGCCTCCCATAAAATGGACCCAGATGGGCGATGCTTGCGAACGCCATCAGTTCTCTCTTCCTCCTTCCGTGACTCTGGAATTGGGAATATGCCATCAGCACGAATCTCAAGTCCCACAATCTCACCACTCTTACACTTCCTGGCTTGTGCGACCTCAAAGTTCCGCCCCAGCTCCCCACTCACACAATTCCGACGCCTCAAATTCGTCGGAGATGCCGAAACGCTCGTACTACGCGATGTGTCCGAAACGTCCGCGGCTTCCAAACCACCATTCTCACCACTGGCGCTTGGTAATCGCTGTGCAAACGAGCGTGACTGACGATATCTCCKGGTGGGACTTCCTAACCCCGRCACCGCCCCGCCGCTGAAGTACGACGGCAGCGGACTGGGATTCGGCAACGGGCTGCCATAGCTGTATCCGTAAGATCTCGACGCAGCAGGAAGCGGCCCGCTCCGCGTGCTCAAACGATCAATTGGACCCGCACCTGCGCTGGATTCGTACAGACGAAACGGCGACATCATTTCTTCCGCCCGTTGCTGCGACTGCGAGCGCGGCAGCCACGGCGACTGCGGGCGACTGGAGTCCCACTCACTCGCGTGCGAGGACATGCTCCGGAGCTGGTAGTCACGACGACAAGGCGACACGGGAGGAATCCGAAGCACATCTTCCTCCGCCATTGTCACCTTCCTCGCTCATGAACACTTCAATCAAATTCCTCTAAATCTTATCAACGCCCACACACACTAACTTAATCTTCAACTTATCCCAATCAATCCTAATGCAATCAATCAAAACGAAGCACTGAAGAATCTCGTTCCTTCAATGCAACGCACAGGTCGTCGTTCCCGTGAAGCCAGTCACGCGCCTAGGATAGTACTCTACGCCACTAGGAGCTGCTGCACTCACTCCCTGCAGTACCACCTCGCTGGAGGCATGATAATGAGCACCCCCGAATCACTTCCTACGCGTTTTTTGAACAGACATTGAATGCCGCTGGGACCACTCGCACAGTACACCTCCCAGAACCGGCACCAGCAGAAACCTCCAGTACTCCAGTTCCCCCAGTCCTGGTCTGGTACTCTGGTCTGGTCTCGCCTGCTTGGCTGGCTGGCTGGCTCTCTGTCTGGCAAGATGTCAGAAACCCTGCGAAAAATGGCCTCCACTCATAATGGAAATACCGAACGACCACTTGACWCACCAACTCGGTTGGTTCGAACTCTGAACCTCCACAGCTCACACTCTCCAGCCTCGTCAGGACCCTGTCGACGACGATCGTACTGTACGTGCAGAAGCTTCAAGCTTCGCACTCGCAAGCTTTTCAGATCTCTTTCTCTCTCCCTCTCTCTCTCTATCTCTCTCTCTCTCCAGGAGCTTCAAAGCGAACTTAACTTAAGCTTAGTTTGCACTCACAAGCTGTCAACGGACGGTGCTTCAAAGATTACACTCGCAAGCTGGCAAGAAGCTCTTCAAAGTTGGCACTCATGCAGAAGCTGTCGATCATGGAGCACACTTGAAAGCTCGTACTCATCAAGAGCTCACTACAGTTACGTTCTTAAGCACAGCGTCGAAGCTGGGTAACTTCTACAGTAGGAGCTGAAGTATAATAACTCACCCGACGGCGACTGGCCGGGAGTCTGGGGCGAGACGCGCACTGCGAGACGGAGGCTCCAGTGGCTGCGGCGTTTGGAAGAAGAAGGTGGCGGGGGGCTCAAGGCTGATATACTACTGTGGAAGTCGAGGCCGCCAGGTGCACTGGCACATGACCGGGAAAAGGGGGAGACTTCAAGGGGAAAACGGCTGATCATTTTGGAAGGGGGTGTAAAATATTTGTTGGGGGATTTTTGATGATTTTGTGGGAGGTTCGAGGCTTTGGGAGGGATGCACTCCCAATTTTTCTAATTTTTCAAAATTTTATTAGTATTAATTTTTTAGTTTTACACAAGCAAATGGCCTTTCTCAATATTTTTTTTTTTTTTTTTTTTTCCTTCTTCTGGTGGTGGTCTGGACGTGCCAACAGTGAAGGGACCTGGGAGACAGGGATTGGAGTGTGTCGCCCAGTGTTTGTTGGTGTATCTCTTACGTGCCATGATAAGGGGGGTGTCAGAGGAGATTGCAAGGACAGGGGCTGGGGTCTTGGGGGTTGGGGCTAAAATTCTTCCCTCCTAGGCTCCTACATAAGCTTAGGAACAGCCCATGACTTCTTTTAGGCCCTGTTTTAGGCTAAGGTAAGTGTAGAATTAGGACGAGTCAAATTTAGTGGTGGAATTTCGCTGACAGCAAAAAATTAAGGGGAAAATATTTTATATTCATTTTAAAATTGTATTTAAAATTCTGTCTGTCCCGAAAATAAACTCCGTAATAAATTGTGGACCAAACATGGATGGTAATCATTGGAAATTAGATGAAAATCATTCCAAAAAATGAATGAATAAAGTACATACATGTATGTAGATGGAAAATGAATTCTATGAAAAATTGGTGATAAGAGAGGATGGTTTTTTGTTGTTAGTATACAAGGAAAATTTAGTGCATTTAGAGCATCATTAGTGTTGGCCCAATAAAAGACCACTACAATAGCACATAGCAGCATGGTCTTGTAGATGCTTTTGTACCTAGGCATATCTTGACCGCGACAATCCAACCGTTCTCACGTTACTCAGAACTCTAAAGCAATTGTTCACGTTGCTAGTGCTAGAGACGAAGTTGAAAGATTGGTTGGAGGAGCTAAATGTTAGGTGGTCAACATTATGATTCCATTTGAACATAGTTGTTGGCTTGCTTGTCGTGCTCTAGATAGAAGGAAAAAAAATACCGTACTAGAATCAAAATCTAGCGTGCCCTTGAAAGTGATGAGTATGATAGAAGTTGCATTGGTGCACATTTTTTTGGTTTGCCATTATTTCTTGTTGTTACTATATCAAAATGCAATTTCTATTGAGGATGCTCTTAGAGGTTTAGGATTTAGTATTTAGAATATAGGCTTTTCAAGAGGAAGGCAGAACTATCAAAACCACTCATTTAATCCTTGAAGGACTACAATGCAATAAAATAGCATTTGGATGATTTCAAACAATTCATAGAGGAGGATGTTCTATTTGTGATTCTTCATAAGAAGAAACAAGCCTCCAAAGTTTACTATACTCCCAAAATGGAAGAATTTTGAACTTCGAATTGCTCCCAAACATTCAAAACAACTTTGATTGACATGAAAACTTTATCACAATAACTATACTTCAAGGAGAACAAAACCCAACAAATTTTATTAAAAATGAGAAATCAATGAAGGAGATACAAGGCCCCGAAGCTTCAACTCTAAAATGTAGTTTGGTGGACTTAAATTGAAATTGTGAACATCGATTGGCATTCAAGAAATCAATACAACTTGAATTGATCTGAAAGTTCTACCACACAAACTAGAGGAGAGAATGCAACTTTTCCAACAAGTTTTATTGAATTTGGACCTTGGATGCAAAAGTTACAGCACTTTGAATTAGGCTTGAAACTGTGTGAGGACACTTTCTGTCCCCTTTGTCATTTTGGGGTTAAAGCATGGCAAATTGGTGACCACAATGTTGAAAAATGAGAGAGGTTGGATTCCACAACAAGCCAAGAGATTTGTGTGGAAAGGGGTTCATTTGCTTCAAATTTTAAGTAGATAGCAATAACAAGGAGGTACATGTGCTTCATGAAATTGATTGCTCATGTGCATGAGACTTGAGGCACTTTACAGAAGCGTCATGTGGGAAGCGTAGAGTGGATTTTTCATTGGCCCCAACCTTGTAGAGCTTGTTGGCATTGATGGAAGATGACACAGAGTGCCATGAAACCCACTTGACCTTGGTTTGAGACTTTGGCTTAGGCCTTGGTAATGCTTAGTTCCTCGGTTGCGGACCTCGTTTGTACATGTCTCCTACACATAGTTTGGGAGACTCATCTTTTTCAAGTTGAGTCTTCCACGTGATGGAAAAAGAGGGTTTTGCATTGTTCCATCTTAGTATACATAGTTTTTCGAGAAACGATGTGGACTTGATGATATTTTTCTAGCGTCCACATGAGGTTATCATCTTTCTTATTAATTAATAAAAAAAAATGGTTGTAAACCTACTTACTACACTTGGTGTACTTGTGTCAAGGGTGTTCATTTTCTTTGTAATATGTTGATGTTGCTAGTGTTAGTGTTTGTAGTGATGAGATATTTTTTATGGTTGTATCATTACTTGCAAGGTTTGTTGTGATTGTAACATGCATTACAAAATTGCAAGGGCATTTTTCGTATGATTACATTAGTCCTTGTTGGTCAGAAGTTGATTAGGACTTGGTGTGGTTAGAGCATAGCTACGGTTGTATGCGGAACATGGGTGTCAAACAAGGACTATTTGTTGTTTGGCATCTTTGTTCAAGGAAACATTTTGCTTGAAGAGGCATGGCCCTATATGGAGACTCGTCAAGTGGTCAAATATGCATGCTATTATTTTATTATATCGAGAAGAATCTTGTCAAAATTTGAAGAGAAACCTTGATAAACCTGAGGTCGAAAGTACTTTTAATTTACTTAGCGAGTCGCGCCTAAGGTTCACTATTTGCTTGTGTCCTCTTCACTTTTTGAAGTGGCCGGTCATCATTTTTTGCTTGGCGTGCATGCCATGGGGCAATTTTTTAGACACGGCCCAACCATTACCTATGTTGAGAGGCCCATTGGAGCCTTGTCGTGGAGATACTCTTAGAGGCCAATTCCATTTTTCCTTTCAATGAAAATTTATTGAAAAATATTTTAAGAAACCAAATTCCCATAAATTGCATATAAGTTGGTAAAAGGTTGCTTCATGGACAAAGATATGACTAAATCCTAAAATACAACACATATTCTCTTCATTTATGATACTTTTGGACTTTATTATTATTATTATTATTATTATTATTTTTTTTGGTTTTAAAAATAAAGAAAAAAAACTTTTGCTTCCATTTTGACTGTGGCGACCCCATAGGGCACACAAGTAGTATATAAGTTAGATATAGTAGTAAAAAAGCGGTCGTTTGAGGACCCACCTTAGTGATGAATTTCATCCATTGTAAATTAATCCATACCTTAAGTTAGACTAGTGTGCCCTGTGGCGTTGCCACATGCAAAATTAAAGTAAAAGTAATTTTTTTAATTTTTGGATGCATTAATAACTTCAAAATTCAATCACTTTTAGCCTGTCGGTCGAAACGCCACGAAACCAAGCCGGTGCACCTCTCCTCGCCGAGAGTTTTCCGACGGTACCAAGCACGCCTCCGAGGGACGCATGGTTCGGGAGATCTCAATGTAACAAACAAACAAACAAAAACAAAACAAAACAAAACAAAATAAAACAAAACAAAACAAACAAAACAAACAAACAACCTGATTTAAAGGATAGATTGTTTCTTTTGTTTTGTTTGTTTGTTACGTTGAGATCTCCCGGACCGTGCATCCCCGGTCGCGTGCTTGATACCGTCAAAAAGCTCTTAGCAAGGAGAGGTGCACGGACTTTGTTTTGTGGTGTTTGGATCTACGGCATGAAAGTTATCGAATTTTGAAGTTTTTATGGATTAAAAATATAGAAAATTACTTTTTTTTTTTTTTTTTGTGGGGTGGGGGGTGGGGGTGGCAGGGGCATAGGGCATACTAGTAGTAATAATGTATTAAAACGGCAGAGTTTCCAACGGCCAATGATGGAAGATCGAATGGCTTACCTCCTTTTACTTCTATTCCTGAGTAAGTTAATGAAAGTCTTACATGCAATTTCTACCGTTGGCACTCAGTCATCTTCAGTCGGTCGGTTCTGAGTGAGTTGCAGTCACTGCACTGCATGCAGTGCATGGTACAGTGGCTTTGAGGCCCCCCGTCAAATTATATTACAGTGAGTAATCCAGAGTTCCAGACAAGAAGCTCCAGTTACCCCTGTCAGTAAGAATGCTACTGTACCCTTACCTTAATTACTCTTTTTTGTTTTATCTTTTGCTATATCATTACCCCAGATCAGAAAAAAAAAGAAAAAAAAAAGAAAAGGGGAAAACTCCTCAGTCAGTCATCAAGCAAGCTTATTCCTTACTTTTCAGGGCAGGCAGTCACTCACTCAGAGCCAAAATTATATTCCTTGGTAGGCTTTTTCTCTTTCCACGTGGCATGCAGTGAACAGTGTATTGGGTGGACATGGAGCGAACTCCATTAAATTGGGTGAGACAAACTGCTCGCGAAAAGAAGACTAATTAAGGAATAAGGACTCCGTAGGGGCCAGAAAAAAGGATCAATGGAGGGATCACCATGTCTTTGCATTCTGTGGTGAAGCTTAATTATCTCCGCTTCAGGGTTGAGACCCCGCCATCTCAGCCAGCACCAATGGGGCTGAGAAACGGAATGGAAGCCTGAGATGCTCTTCAGGAGTTCAGGGGGGCGGCCAGCTAAATTCAGAGCAAGTTTGTGGGCCCTGCAAAAGGGCTGGGGCCAGGACTCCAGGATATCTAGTGTAGCAGGAAGATTTTTAATCCTCATTTTTGGAAAATATTGCGTGGGACGGACACTGGAAGTGCATGCCATGCGATTAAAATAATTAGAAGAAAGTTCCAATGAACTTTAAATTTAGTGGAAGTCCAAAATTAGTGGATGATAAAAAATAAAAAATAATATAAATGTACAATTAAAAATTACAATGGATATACAAGAGAGGGCAAGATTCTCATATGAGGAGAAGTTAATAGGGGGTAGTCACACCTTCTTCATTGCACAAAATTTCTTTGAAGAATGAGGAAAAAAGAGGAGCCAATGAGGTGCGTGAATTTAAGAAGAAGGTGTGCCACCTCCTTTCTTGTGTGCGCAGAATCCAAAAGGAGAATGGTAAGCACGACACCGAAAGTTGTGCGAAAGCAATGACAACAACAACATTGTAGCATGAGGAGCCAACGAAATGAAGCGAGGAGGTGAAAAGCACACAATAGAGGAATATACTTGTTCTGTGAAAACTTCGTTACATCCATTATTCACCTCCGGAGGAGAATAATGGATGTGGTGAAGCTTTTGCATAGCAAGTATACTCCTCTACCGAGACCCAACGAAAAGTCAACCTGAAACCATCACGCCCCCATTCTTCACAGAATGTACAATGAATTGAGGAGGTGTGACTATCCCTAATGTTTGTTTTTTCACATTGAGTATACTTAGATAGGGAACAAATTTTCTCAACTCACTAGTAGAAACACGGTCTAAGAGCATCACCACCCAACATGGTGGTGATGTCCTTAAAAATAGGAAGAACAACCCCTCCAAAGTCCTTGTTAGGTAATCAACCACCAATTATATGAGGCAGGTTGTTTTTAGGCCATGCACTAGCTCATTTGAGCTAGGTTGTTTTTTAGCCCAAAAGTCTACTCACCTTGCAAATTGTATGATCTCTGGAGAGGTTCATTTGCATTTTAAGTCCAGTAGAACGTTCTAAATTGCCATGTGTATACCAAGCACACAACCCATGAAAAGATCCACATGGCAACTAAGAGCACATGTGGGTCTTACCATGAATTGTTTTGTTAGTTCTCTATGAAGGGCTTCAAACTCTATAATCTTTCAATATATACAATCAAAAGTATTTGAAGTATTTCCACATGCTTCTATATTAGACTAGTATAATTTTGTGCGTGAGGTTGAAATTTTACTAAGAAAACTCATTTTGCCTTTTGATTAGTACCCTAAAAAGTGGTAATTTTTTACCATTCTTGCCCCTAAATGTACCTCCACATTTCAAGAGTTTTAAACCCCTCTTCCGCTTCTATAGCACGTTAATATCATGATATGTTAGAGAATGGAAACAAATAAATAATTGTGGTGCACATATTGATAGTCCAAGAATAGTCAAAATGTATAGGTCTTATTGGGCAAGGCCAAATGGTTCTCATAACTTTTGAAGCTATCATCTTTCAACCTACGCCAGTCTATGTTGCCATGACTCATGACTGAGTGCAATTTTGTACTCCTTACTTCACATCCAACAATGTCAAGAAACTAAAGTCATTAACCCTTAAGCGTCTTGATTCATTTTCAAAATTGACGATTTGAGAAAAATCATTATAAAGTGCTATTTGGAAGCATAATTTGGAATTAATATACAAACAAAAGTTGTAGATTCAGAAATGAAGATTCCACCCGTACAATTAGATTCACTATTTTTATCACCAATATTTTTTTATAAATTTTGAAAGGGAAATTTCAAAATTCCTTCAAATTTCAATAACAAGCAAACAACAATTTTAAGTGTAATTATCTTACCCACCATTTTTTTAAATTCTAATTGGTCATCTTCCATTTGAAATCAAGGATCAATTCTAGCTCTATGTACCTTAGATTATTGATCTTCCAAATACAATTGCAACCTATTCAAGAATTGAATATGCGGTGGATTCGTGTTGAATTGTGACACTTAGAAAAACATTGGAATATATCTTTTAATATATTCTAGTAGTGAATGGATGCTATTGCCATAATTAATCTCAAAAGGGTGTTAAAGTGATACAATATTGCCACAATTGAATGAATGTTTGTACATTTGGATTTATAGGTGATGGTGAATGCATAATTAAAGTATTTTATGAATATAAACAGACTCATCACTCCAAGCAAGGGCACAAGTTACTTGGTCTTTGGAAAAGTGAAAATAAAGTTCAACCTATCCATTTGCATTTATTTTGACCACCAAACTCACCAACTTACCATAGTCACAATCTTCCACGTAACGAAGGTGTGTACCCCCAAATCTACCATCATTTACTTGTGTGTTCAGTTTTGATTATTAGATTGGAAAATTATTAGTTTCTATTATCATATTCTCTTTGACACTTGAAAGCACGTTCCAACGCTCTAAAAAAAGTGACATTTGGATACCGTTTGCAAAAGTTATGACTAAATAAAGTTTGGTTGTAAAACAATTTCTTCCACATAGATTCGTAACTAATTTTGGAGATGTAAACAAAGTGTAGATGGCATTCCAAGGTCAAGGATGCATGTGAAGGGGCCCACCACCTTGATCACTAAGACAATATTATTAAATCAACTAGTGATTAAATTGTTTTTCTAGTGTAATTCTGCCCTCTTGTATATGTTGTGTATATTTTTGCTTTAAATATATAGTTTGAGTATATAAGGACAAACTTGAGATGAGAGTAATAATAGTACGCTTCACCTTACATTCAATAAGGTAATTGCACCTAACTCAATTGTCCAAAATAGGAGTGGTTGCATCATGCCATTGACACCAACACCAACTATGATTTCTACTTCTAAAGTTCATCATAGGATAACACCAATTATTGGTAGTAAAAGATCACACACATATGATTGGATTAAAACCTMTAAATCATAATTGAAATGCCAATTTGTTCCAATTGATGGGGGGGTATATTACACCTTCCAAATTTAGAGCCACTTAACTAAATTGCGCACAAGCTACTATTAATATTGAAAATTTATTAATAAAATATACACATTTATCTACACAAACTTTAAATGTAGAAAATTTTGACATTGCAATAGCTAGGCTCCTAATTCCGCCAAAATTACAAAAATCCAAAGGATATTCCTATGGGTGTGAATGAATGTACTTCCTTTGTCTCAAAATGAAGTTTTAGTTCCCCTTAATTTCACTCTAATAAGTTTAATACGACACTTTGAAAAGGGATCCAAAATTCAAAGTTTCATAACAATAGAAGTGCATTGAATTCTACTTATAGCTCAAAACAAGTGGAAATAATGTTATTTCCACCCAGAATTCTAAAACATTTTGTCCAATTACAAGATCATATTTAGACAAAGGAAACATTTTTCTTGGATTTTTAGAGATCACTCATGTAGCATTCATTTGCAAGGTGAAGATCCCTCCCTTTTTATACTATTTCAAAACTATATTGATAAATTTTGGGTGCATAATTCACTACAAAAAGATATATAGACATGGCAAATCCCTATCCATGGGCCAAAAGAAGAAACATTGTCTTCCCAACAAAAAAATGAAAAATCCTCTGCACTTGTTGCTACTATTTTGCCCATGGTCACTTAGATTTTGTCAATAAATTGCCTCAAAATTTACGCTCCTCTGAGATTAGGAATGTTTCCTCCCAAGTGAAAACTACTACTACAATAAGTTAGAGGTACCTATTTCGGACAGCCCTTCTAATATGGCTTCATAGGTGACCTATTGTGGATAATAATTGAATGCAATATTCATTGAAAAAGATTCTTTGTTGTACCTTCTCATCCACTCATCTCTCTTTCCTTCTTGTTTGGGAAGAAGTGCCAAAGTTGACCGTAATAGGTGAATCTAAAAGACCGGAATGGATTCAAATGAAAAATTCACATTTATATTGAATAAAATATTCATCCTTGTAAAAAAATTCTTTGGTGGGGCTTTTTTCTCATCCTTATTTCCCCACACATTAAGATCAATTTATCAATGAATTATGCACATTCTATAGATTAATATGCCTTACAGATACCTCTACCTAACATCATTTTTGTACATGAAATTTTGGTACATGCACCAAAGACCAATCCCTCTTTGTTGAATCTTTTCCAAGAGCATTTAAAGCGGATGCCTTCAAATTTTTTATTTATTTTTTAAATAACATACTATGAAGAGTCACATCGAAGATTAACACAACATCCATGGTAACTGGAAATTTTTTAACCAGAATTACACACCAGAATTACACACCATAGTCTTCCCCGTCAAAGACACAAGAATAGGAACACGATGGTTCCTACTTCCTACCACTTGCGCCTCTTTGTTCTTTTTGAACAAATGGAAGAACTTCAGATTAGGGTTGGCAGGCTTCACGAACCCGGAGGGAGGCCCGAAAATATTCTGGAACTTAAAAGGCAGCTGCATTCAATGGAACCGGAGTACCGGGCCCGCCAAGGCGTGATCATTGATCGGTCCCTCGGTCGATCGGGACAGGCAGACCACGGACCATCTTGCAACGGCTTTATTCAGACTGCAGTTATGACTGGGAACGGGACGTGGGCACGAGACCACTCTGCTGAGTCCAAGTGGCTGGGAAGTTTTTTTGGGCAGCTCAGGCGGGCAGGGGAAGGGACGAAGGTCTTCAGGGCTTTGGACCCTTTTGCAAAAGGGTGGACAAATGTTCTCGGGCTTTTTCAACGCCGTTAAAGTAACTTAGTGGGCTCCAGCCTCTAGGCTCTAGATATTGTAGGGATCCTGTATGAAGGCTTTTTTGTAGGCCTACACTAAATAGTCAAATTAGGTTGCCCTTCACTAATTTCTCGGCATTCCACAGTATATAAATATTTATTGTTACTCTACATGAATGCACTACTTTTGAATTAGTTATTGTTGTAGTTGGAACTTATGAACCTCCATGTATACAAATGGAAGTATTTGTAGGAATATTTGTTGATTTTGACTATTTGTAGAGTAACTTTTGGGAGGTAAGGCAACCTAATTGTAAAGGCAACCTAATTTCACTATTTAGTGTAGCTAATAAGGGGGGCTATTGATGGGAGAAAGGGGAGTCAGGGACTCTAATCTTCCTTATTAGGAGGGGGTGATCAGCGTTAATTCCCAAGTGTGGTTGCCAAATTGTTTTGAAAGGAAGACTTATGGTAGAACCACTCATAGTAGACCACTTAACCCCTAAATATTTTTCACTATGTTTTTGCCGAAAATGCTCCAAAACTGCAATTTCTAATACATATACAAAATTTTAGGAAAAAAAACATGTTTTGACATATGTAACCATAAGATCTTGTAATAAACTAGTTTGAGAAAATGTGTAAAAAATTTCAGAAATTTCCACGATGTAGATTGCAAGATATTAGCATTTGAATTGACAAAAATGTTTTTTTTTATCCCAACAAAAATCCGGGCAATTGCACTTTTCAAGGTCACATTTGCATGAAAAAATGTTCAAAATGGTGGTTACTCTTTGAATTCATTCTTCAAGGCAAGTTGGCTACATGTTTGAAAAATTTCAAACCATTTGGAATTATACAACATATAGGAATGATTGCATCGATTAACAAACATACCAATGCTTGAAAAGCGTTGACAATAAT
Source organism: Pleurozium schreberi (assembly GCA_006891605.1). Classification (NCBI taxonomy): domain Eukaryota; kingdom Viridiplantae; phylum Streptophyta; class Bryopsida; order Hypnales; family Hylocomiaceae; genus Pleurozium; species Pleurozium schreberi. The sequence goes on along the minus strand of VACF01000819.1, from coordinate 15,923 downwards.
GATTGTTCCCTAAAGGCCCAACTCGTGGGCCCTTCAAATATTGCAAATTTACCAATTCCAAGTGGTCGCCTACCAAGGCTATGGAATTGGAGGCCCCAATAACGTTTGCATTGGAGTCCAAATTTAATTAAAGATTTGTTCGCACTCAGCATAGTGCCGATACTCTGCTTGTTCTCGGAAGGATTGCAGATGCCCTTACAAAAGTCCCATTATACTTACCATCTTCTACTATTATAAGTGAARGGCATGATTTGCATCAACTCTTTTTCTTGGCAYAGTARAKCCAAATTGCACCATTTCAAAATAAAGATCTACTTTTGCCAAATAAAAATAGGCATTTTCAATAAACTTCCATTTTTATTTGTAATGTTGATGAAGTCATCAAATTGGGATGTATATGTATATGAATATGAGTGAAGAGTGTTTTTTGACCCAAAAAATGGATGTAGAAATACAATGCTTCACCAAATATTAAGTGATTTCCATCTTGGCATTTTCTCAAAACATAAAAAAAAAAGCATTCATGGTCCACGCATTCTAATAGATATATTTTTATTATCTAAAACCAGTTTCAATAGATGTTTGAAATGGAAGTACTTAGCAATTTTTGTCTTCAGAACAATTTTTTTTGAATTCTTGTACAGACTTGGCATTATGCCATCTTCAATGTGGAGTTGAAGTTGAAATTGAGTTGAAAAATCACAATCATATCCTAGCAAGTAATTTGTACATATGGTTTCCACTAATAAGGGATGCTTTGGGATCACCATGCAACCATGTAGGGAGTTCAAAGGAACACATTAGAATCCAAATGGATGAGAATAGTCCACCCCTGGGGACAATAGTGAGAAGATATATGTATTTTGTTTTGACCACCCATAATGAGTCTTTTTTCACTCAAAAATGAGTTGACCAAAAATCCAAAATCCATATAAAAATTCTCTAATCTTGTGTACTAATTACCAATGCAAAAAATAGATATGAATTGGATTAATTTAAATATCAGTTTAGAGACCAAAGAGTCAACAATGGGTCYTCCTACCTTTATTGAAAACATTGAACTCTATATGAGTTTAAGATACATCTATTGAAAACAATTTTGTCAATACTTGCCTCTAACATTGGTTGCCATAATATGAGTATTGCAATGTTTGAGATATTTTATGAGATTTTCAAACTACTTTCTTTTCATTCCCATGTTGAACCAATTTTCAAGTACCAAGTACTCTTTTTCTCCATTGTTTTCTCCAAAGAGAAAGTTTGTAGATTTTTTCACCAAGATTTTTCCTTTGTTTTCAAATTGAATTTTTCTTTTTCAATTCCACTTGCTAACAATGAACTATAGTGATGTGTTGTAAGAGCATCCCCACTAGGGAAGGTTCCTATCCCTATCCGGATGAGTTTCATCCAAATAGGAATGAATCCCGCACACCACACCAACATTCCCTATCCCTAAAATTTAGGGAGGGGGGTGTTGAATTCCCTATATGGGATGACATTTAGGGAACTCAAACGTGGTAACCTGTATTCCCTTTTCACCATACTTCTTTGATGTGTWCCTCTTTGATTAGATATTTTTTTCACCTTATTGCTCTTTTTGAGCTAAAGTGCTTGAAATAGAGAGTTTTTAGGAAAGAACTGGTGGGGCTTTGCTTCCCTATCCTCATCTTTCTAGATGAAGAAGATAGGGATAGGGAAGTCCCCTAGTGGGATGCTCTAAAAGCGCCTACTGCCTTGAAATTTCCCCAATAAATAACTATAGAATGGATATGAGTTGATCCTTAAATGAATCACATTAACCATTGAGTGAATTGAAAAACAATTTGTTTATTTGTTTATTGCAAGAGACAATCATTGTCTTTCATTTCCACCTATTTCTTTACAAGTTGCAAGTCGACAGATTTTGGGAGACTTATGGCCACAAATAGGTGCTTATGCCTCAAGTCTTTGAAAATTTATTTGTAATTCAAAATTACTTGGAAATATATGAACCCGCTTGTGCTTGGTTCCACATCCATTTTTATTTCTTTGAAAATGATCTAAAAATTATTTTTGCCCATGGAAACCTATAAAGAAAAGGTGGATCAGCCTTTAATCCCTCACCGCCCAAGGCGCAAATTTTGAACCTTTTTTTGAGATGCTTGTTGATGGAAAGATGTGCGCATGGATGTTTCCTACATATATCCACAATTGAATTAAAAATTCATCACCAACGTTTTTCAATGACTTATCACGTGAAGTTGAAAAACTTAAATGAAAATTCACCAAAAATGGAATCTTYTCTTTTTTGAAACTCAAATTTGGTATACATATCCTATAATATTTCATGAGGATAGGGCTACTTTAAAAAGGTTATGGAATGGTTTTCATTTTGAGGGTTTATAGTATGTTAGTGGTTAGTAGTGGAAAATTGCAAATCACTGAAAATTGGTTTTCCGCCAATGAATGACAAAGAATCTCTCCATGTAGGAAATTATGAACAACTATTCATCCTCAAAAATTTATGCTAGAAGGGAAAGTGTTCAACTATAGTTTGACTTCCAATATGTGCTTTTCTATATGTTTTTTAAACAAACCAACCATGTTGTACCAAGATGGATGATTTCCACAGTCACCACTCCATCCTTCAAGGGTTGACCCAGAAAGGATGCCTCACACGTTTAGTGTCTGATAAATGACAAGGCACTCGCTTGTGTAGGACATAAATTCAACTATTCATCCTTGGAATTAAGTGTGGAAAGTGGAGATCTTCTACATCACTTTGACTTCAAATGAGTTAAATTTTTTTTAATACCAGTTATTCCCTCGGTTTCAAAAATGATGATTTCCACATAGGAACCCCACATCTTTTCAAGGTTAAGAGTAAGGGAGAGGCACTCAATGGCGTTCATGTACCCAATGCTGTCCCTTTCTAGATCATGCATTCATTCTACAAGGTAAATGTAGCGGGACTGTAGACTGCTTATTATTTTAGGTCAAAGAATTAAGTCATGTACTACCTACCTACATTTATAGTCTGAAATGATTATGCTCTATAGAATTGGACGGCATTAGGTATAGGGACGCCATTGGGTGCCTCTCCCTTAGTTCCACTCAATAGAGGAAGGTCAATAGAACATGACATTTAGAGGGGCTGCTTCACTATGTTGCGGTGGGAGTGCTCTAAGAGCATCCCCACCCGCCTGGGATGTTGGGAGGTGGATTTAGCTGGAAAAATCGGGGCCCATCCATTTTGCTAGCCGGAGTTGAGGGAGTCGCCCCACCCGCTTGAGATGGCTGGCTTGCAAAAGGTGGTCAAAGTTGAAAATCGGAGCTCTTCAATGAACCGCAAATGCAGCCCAACGATCGGAAAGGCAAAAACAATTTGTCTCTTCCTATTTTGTCAGCCGGTTGCCAGCCGCGAGGTGGCTAGCAAAACGACCTCATTTTGCCAAGCAGGGTCTCAAATCTACCCCTCTTTCTTAAGCAGCCATCCAATTTTGGAGATGAGTGGGACAGGTTTGCCAACCATGTCGTAGATTTCATCCGAAATGCCAGTCCAAAGGGGATGCTCTAAGAAGAAAGCAAAATTTATCTCTATGTTAGAAGACGCTTTCAAAGCTTGAGAACCTCTTATCTTAACCGAAATTTCAGCAGAATCTTGAACACCTGTAAGTATGACAACTCACCCAATGCAAGGAAGAGTTTATGAAAAAAAATCAAATAAAAACAACAATAAAATTGGAATCATGTTGGCTTTCAACGATTTCCATTTCTTCTTCGTGGAGACAAGTTCTTCAAAGGGGGGCTGCTGGGCTTGCAGGGCAGGCAAGTTACTGTAGGAAGGCGGCTGCGGCTATTTTGGTCGAAACATATTCAGCAGAAGACGGACGGCTGGAATAATGAATTGTTACTGAGTATCAAAAGGCGAGCTGCACTTGCCGTGGAAATTGTCCATGTGGGCTTTCTACCTTATACCGTCCACCATCCAATCTGGATGCAAACTACATTATTCAATCTCATCTGAATTTTTTTTTTAGTTTCTATCCCAGAGCAKAATCACCTCAAGAAACCCAGTAAAAAGCTTGTGTAGAGTATTCGAATGAAATGGCATGTGGAATGCGGCATTACTCCCAACAACTACAACCGGAGAGGGTTCAAACGTCAATACCGAAMATATTTTCAGGCGTTTAGAAAAATCCCAGTACATAAACACTGCATAACAAGAAATTGTCACCAACTAAGACGATGTACAGAACACTAACACCGGGAAAACAGTAAGATCAAAGAGCAAGTAAAAAACACCGCACTGTACAGCATTGACCAGATGGAAGACCAACTTTGAAGTATCTGGCTAGCTTTCGTAATTAACTTGAAACTCATCCGTCGGACATGATTGAAGAATTAAGTTAAGATCGTTTAGTGAAGAAAACAGACTTTTAAGAGTAAAGAAACCATGTAGAGAAAGGGTGTAGAGTCACCCCAAAATTATGAATAACCGGAAATTATGCCTCATTAAAAGTGCGCTTTTACAGCGTCTGCGAAAATAGCTTTCCCTCCAGCAAGAGCAGTTCCAGTAAATATAAAAAATGRACTATCGAAGCCCTATTTACTGGGAGACACCTAACCACTTCGTGAAGTTCTCGAACTCCGTGTACTCGGAGTCTGAAACCATAGTCTTGTACCATGACGCACCCTGTTTCTTGATCAACTCCTTCTCCTCGGGCTGCAGACAGAAGCACTATATCAGACATACTCACAACCACCAAACCTCTCGTTATGACTAGGCCCCAATTGATTGCAAAGACTCAGTCACGACCTATTGAACATTTGAGTAAGAAATTGGACACCGCAGCTACTGGACATTAGGAATACCTTGAGCTGACTCCTCTTGCTCTGCAACTTCTCGGCCTTGGCCTTGGCCTGCCTTTCTTGTGCCAAAAGCTCCGTTCTCCTCGCAGTCTTGGCGTAAGGGTTCAGCTTGAGAAGAGCGCCCAAGTTCTTCAATGGGTTCTTCTTCAGGACACGCCTCTTGATGGCCACCTTCGTGGGGCGGACAACACTCTGGATTTCATCAGAGTTGATGATCCTGGCCAAGTCCGGGTTACCCATGATGTTACGGGGCAAGATGTAGTCCTTCTTCGTGAGAGACTTTTTCTCATGGGTGCCAAAGATGGCATCCAACTTCTCGAAAGCAGACTTGGTCCAGACGATGAAACGACCAAGGTGACCACCTTGAACCATGTAACAKAGCATAAAAGTCAGGTGAATCACTTCGGGGAAATTTATAAACCCAGAGCTTACGGTGTTTTCTTTCCTCCAATACCTAAGCCATCAGTCATTWACCATGCGAYCATYARAGGGAACTACAAGACAATTCATCAATACGATTAACAAATTCGAGTTCCAGTCACCCTACGCATAACCCCTAACCCTAAATGCAGATCATCTAGGGTTGTGATCGAAAACAATTGCTAACCTGGAGCGAGCTGGAGAAGGTTCAGCCGGTCAACGGACACAATCTCGACACCGGGAATGTTCCTGAACGACTTCACAAGCTTGGCGCCCTCGGTACCATAAACCACAAGAGGTCCACGGCGAGAAATGTACCTCCTGTTCCTCATCTTCCCCTTACCAGCCCTAATGCTATGGCTGGCCTTGACCTTCTCCACATCAGCATAAGCTCCGAGCGACTTCAACAACTTAACAGCCGCGGAAGTCTTCTCGATCGCCTCAGCAGCGTCGCCGAGGACCAAAGGAACTTCTGGGACCTCCTCGATCTTGTGACCCCTTGCAAGAACCAAAGAAGGAACCGCGGACGCAGCCAATGCGGAAGCGATAGCATACCTCTTCTGGTTCAGGTTCACCTTGCGGTGCCAGCGGCGCCAGATCTTCGTGGGCGCGAACATGCGTCCACCTCGGCACATGTTRCCGAAAGCTCCCTGTCCTGCCCGGTGCGTTCCACCCCCGGGAACCCTAGGAATACGCGACACGGCACGCCCCGTCCCCCATGACTCTGCCGAGGTCTGGTGCCCCGCCTTCACGCTCACGGCGTAAGGCTGCCTCTTGTTCTTCGCCAGGGCGGTGTGCACGGTCGACACCACGTCCGGGCGAATTGGAGCCAGGAAAACGGCAGGGAGGGTCGCCTGCGAGCCCTTGTCGCTCCCGTCGACGCTCTGGACGCTCACCAAAGGCCGAGCTGCGGCCACGGACGCCATCGCTGATGGGATCTCACTCATGATCTAGAGATGATCACATTCGCATTGCTTGCAGTCCCACGAGGTTCGGTTAATTAATCAATTGGAGGCGCTAGCTATTGTGGAACAGGAGGGGAGAATCAAAAACAGGGAACGTAGTTAGTACGTAGTTGAATCTTTTGTTGATTGGCCGGAGGGCTTTAATTTCTCCAGTTTCGAGGAGTTTCGGAGCTAGCTGGGTTGTTGCCGAATCCCGGAAGACGACGACGCTTGCCGTATCAGTTGAAACAGACCGAGAGTGGGCCTTGGAGTTGTGTTTGGGGAAGGGAAATCGCGGTGGATGGATTGATCGCGACGGGACGGCTTCTGCCTGGGACTTAATTGTAAGTTGGTGCAAAACTATCATATCATGAGCTTTAAAATTGGGTATATATATACATTGTATATATCCTCGCAGTCCAAGTTAAGATCCTCGATGGTTAGAGTGCTTTTGGAAAGTTCCTCGATGGTTAGAGTGCTTTTGGATTGAAGCTAGCTGGTAGAAGAGTCTGTGGTTAACAGCAAAGTAAAATATAAAATGCAATTTTTATTGTCAAGAGGTGGGTTAGAGTTATCAAGAGGTGGGGTGACTTGTTGCAACGACTTGAGCACTTGGCTGGTCTTTGTGATCTGCTGCTTCTGCAGTCGGGGGGGTTGGGGGTTGGGTTGGGTTGCGTTGTGTGTTGTGTGTTGTGTGTGTGTGTGTGTGTGGTGGGGGGGTATGGGGCGGGCTGTTTACACTAATCCAGTAATCCGCCAAATACAGAATTTAGCACAGCCAGAGCACAGCCAAATCAGATCAGATGGCTCCAAAGACCAGGGCGAAGAGCGCAAAAGCGGGTGCACATAACTCCCAAAACACCAAACGATGCGGTCATTGCGGTGCTTCTATGAGGTAGGCCACATAACCAGATACTTAGCTAGATTACCAGATTACGACATTGCGTTCAATTCACCGAGCTCATTTCTTTTTTCCATTTCAACCGGAGTTTTGCACTTAGTGTAATATGCAAGTATGCACAGTTTAACGAAACGGAAGATCTTGATGTTAAAACTCATGCATGAAGCTCACGTGTACAGTTTGTTGGGCCTAATTGCACCCAGATCAGAGGACACGGAAACTGCGTTACAAGACACCGCAAATGCTGCTGTAAAGGTTTCTGCTGCGGCACTCGATTCCGTTGAACCAGTCGATGAGCCCTGGGGGTCAGCTGAAGTACCATCCCCAGCTGTGCCATCGGAATGGAATGGAAGAAGGTAAAAAAATTACGAAAATTTTATATTATCTTATAGTGAAGTGGATTTTTATTATCTTTTAAATCTTATACTTTCATAGATTTCATCTTAGTACCAAGTTTGCAAGGGGACACGATTTACGATACAACCCCTAGCACCCAGTCCCACTGGTGACGCAAATTGGCAAGCATGCAAAGAAGACCAACCGAGTCTTGCCCACCTGAGACGGCAACCAGGAGCTTCTCTCCAGGACGAAAGAGGTTTTGCTCGCGAATMGTTTTGGATAATCGTTGGTCGAAGCTCCGCTCGATTCTTTTCGCGGATTCTTGCTCTTCGGAGGATCTGTTAAGGATAGGGTTGTTCAGCAAAGTCGACCAGCCTATGGGCACGCTTTCTCCTTCCTTCCTCGCGCTTGCAAACAGCCTTCTCTCCCCTGCCAACAGCCTACGCTTCCCGAAGGCTTCTCTTCGGTCACGACGTGCGTAGCGCTGTTTACCGAATTGCGATGCACACGGTGCGCACGACGCAGTAGCAGCGTCTGCAAGCTGAGATGTAGCTGAGCCTTTGAAGTGAGCTGGGATGAGCGTCCCTGCTCCTCCCAACATCTTGCCCCTGTATTTCAGAAACTAAAAAACAATTCACAAACCCAAGTATCAGTAACTAACTACATGTCATAACTCCACATTCTAGCTCGAGAAACTCCACATTCTCTACACACTAACAATGGCGAGAATCGAAGTCGACATAACGAGGCAACTACATGACCTAGAATTGCATCCATCTAGATCCAAATCGCACAAAAGCAATGCAATTCATGGGTTTATTGCGCTCACATCCTCAACATTTCTCTATCAATTCAATTTGAACGATTGAATTGAACACTTGCAACATTTGCAACAAGCGTAGAGCAACGACTCTGCTCGCCTGCTCTCAAAGCGCTATTAAACGACATCAGCGCGCCGCACCCTTTTTCTCCTGGAGCTTCTCTCCTAGCGGACAACGATGGATCTTCCAAAGACACCGCTAATCCAAATAGATGAGATGATCAGATTGTGACAAAGCCCATGCTTTCCTTCTTTTAAATGTACCCCCCCATTCTTGTTCTGTGGACAATGAGAGTGGAGAATGGAGAATGAAATTACCTACGAAAATCATGAAGCTCTCGAACGTAAATCCGCTTGTGTCAGTAGCTGCACCTGATCAATGAATCCTGCATGCTCGATCGCTACAAAACGCCAAACCCTAAGCTAGCCCCAAGTCTTTTAGATTTTAGAAAAGGAGCAGGAATTCCAATGCTTTTCGATGAAGGAACTAAAGAAAAACTCTCTACAGAATGACACCAGCAATAAGAGCAGAACATTCAACACAAATCCACTTGTATCAATAGCTCCACCAATTTCAATGAGCGTGCTCGATCGCTACAAAACTCCGAACCCTAAGTCCCAAGTCCTCTGGATTTTCGAAAAATGAGCAGGAATTCTCGATGCAGAAACTACAACGAAACATTATAGTTTATAGAGGGATGACAACGGCAAAAAGAGTAGTGCAGCGCTGCAAGGATCACCTGACAGCATCCCCACCGTGGGCGGCCAAATCCCCACGGCAAACCTGCCATGGCGGGCTCCTCACTCTGTGGCGCGCCCAGGCAGGCAGGACCCCGCAGCGTGGGCCGGCAACCTGGGCTCCCAAGACTGCGTACTGTACTGCGACGGCAGTTATTACTGTTTCTGTTCCTGCACTTTTCTTTTTCTTTTTGAATTGCTTTAGGACAGCGTTAAATCGTCCCAACGAACTGGGCCCCACATGCCAGATTTACCGCTGGGGAAAACGCAGGAATGTTTTATTTTTTGCAAATTTATTTTTTGCAATTTCTGATTGCAAATATGAATTCATATTTGCAATCAGAGACCCCAAATTAACTGGGAGGCTAGAGAACATACCCTAGTGACGGCCCAATCTAGGGGGCTTTTATTTACTTTTATCCTTTTACCCTCAAACATTACCCTGCGGGTAATAGTTTCGTTGGCACGATTTAACGCTCTGCATTGCTTTAACCCTTGAAGGACGAACCAATGGCCGTGAAAATCATGCATTTTTGTAACTACATGACATCATCTACTTTGAAAAGCCAAATATACTCATTGGAAGTCAAAGTACTAGAGAAGATCTTTCCTTTCCACTCCTAATACCAAGGATGAAAAGTTGCAATTCTCTCCTACACGGTTTCAATTCAAAGGACACAAAACATGTGTTGCCACGTTCAAGGGTTAATCCCAAGGCCCATTGGGAGCAAGATGGTGTGTTGTCTTCTTTGTGTCTTTGCAAACTGATCAAATACTCACTTGTTTGTAATATGGGATAGCAACCCATTTCCAACTATAATCCTAGAAAGGCCTGAAAGCCCTCTGCATTCATGTAGTATATTACAAATATGGTCATATGGTGATATTTTTTCATAAAAACATTGACCAAATACTTTTCATTAGAAATCAAATCAATGGTCATGATAGTTTGTAAATAACAATGTATCACAATTCATATGTTAAATCACAATTGAAGAGTCACAAAGCTAAATACGAGTCTTATAAAGAATTTTTCTATGCTTTTCCTTCCTAGAATATCTTCAATCTTCTTAGAGATATATACATTTAAACTTCTTTTCTGTTTTTTTTTAAATTTCTTTTCTAATTACAATTACTTACTCCTAAWAAATGATGAAACTTATTGTGAAAAATGCTATGAAAACTACATGGAGTTTCTTGCAATGACCCAACGTATTCCTTAAAAGTAGTGTACAAAACTACAAATAGCCTAGCCAAAGAGGAATGACTGGTCACCTTATTGCCCCGTCAAAAGGTAAATATAAAAATTGCCCTCTATTTTGTGCCGTGAAAATATTGTATTTCTTCACCTCCATCATCTAAATTTGGGGCAACTCATTGCACATATGAATTCAGAATTTGCAAATTTTATCATATGTGGCAAAATAAAAAAATCTAGTGTTTTCTCCAAAGGTAAAAAAAGGGCCAAGGGGGGGGGACTTCAATCCTCCTTATCAATGTAAATTAATGTGTGTCACCCTCGCTACACTAATAATAGTAAATAGTGTTACCCATACTATCTATTTTAGAAATGCTATAAGTTTTTACTCTTCATGAATATTTTTAGACTGCCTGCTCTGAGAATTTTCTGTGTCATTCCATGTACAGACTCCACAGTGGACAGACGACGACCGAGGAAGACGAGCAGGAGGTCGCGGAGTTCTTTACTACGGATGACTTTCACAGTCGCTGGGTGCCGTCGTCAGGGTCAGCGTCAAATGAAGTGATGGTCGCAGCAACTGTACTGATGATGTTCCAGCACGATCCGAACCTTTCTGTTTCCGTGCAGAGAGAGTTTCGTCCAAGGCGGAACCGGGCTCGACGGAACCGCCGTTCATAAGGACATACCTCCTGGATCCGAATTCAAGTACGTCTACAGCGCGCGCAATGGCCGGCTAGCTTCGCTTCATCAGGCCTGCAGCGGAAATTTTGATAAGAGCGTGCCTGGCTGGATCGATCACGCCTGCATGCCACCGTATATACAGTACGTATATCGATCACACAAACAATGCCGCTGGATCAGAAGCCTTGAGTTCTTTTGATTCCATGAACAATGGCTTGATTGACCTGTACTAGGTCCAATTTTGACTGTCACGGATTTGATTTTGGGTTTGAAATTGCAATTTTTATGCTTCTATAATTCTCAAGTGTGAGTATGTAGTTACTGGGTCAGGACATGAGACCTCAGTTTGAACAATTGAAAGACTTGTTAATGCAGTTGAAGTTTTCTAACTACCATTATTTTTAATTTGCACTCGCTTAAGCAGTACGTTGATTAAGTCGAGGACCTGGAAATTCTGTAAGCTGTAACTTGCCGTGCTCTACAGATTTTACAAATGCAAGCATTCTAGAAATTGTGGACTCTCCGCAGGGCTGCTTGGAAGTGGCACGAGGGACCCTCAGTGGATTGCATTTATCTGGCCTCAGGAACTTTGTGTTCTATTTTTGCACTTCGTCACTGTCTCCCAAAAGTTAGAGCATTCATTCTCAAGTACTATTAGTTTAGAGTTGTGACAAGTGTTTGATATTTGAAAGCACTTCTAAAGCAGCTTCTTTTGAGAATTGCAGAATAGAAAATCAAAATATATTTCTTGGAACTCCCAATATTCATACAAGGTGAATCTTTGTTTTGTCTAAAATTCCCTCTTCTCAGCAATAGGCTCTACAAATAGAGTGGCTTATCAAAGGTTGGGAGCGTTCTAGAGAGTCCAAAATTTTTCTAATGAAACCAAGCTCATGAAAGTAGGCACCCCAAAAATCTTCGATCCTAATCTTAAACCGCCATCTTGAGAACTAAGACATCCCCAAATCAATTATGTACCTATGTGGAAGAACTTTTAGAACCAAACTTTGACCGTTCATAACATTTGCATATTGTATCCAAATGTTGCATTTTTTGGTGCATTGGAACCTTCTTTCATTTGCCAACAAGACAACATGAAAATATCATGATACGTATTAAAATCACATGTGTTACGTAAAATTACACTCCTCCAAAATTTAAAAAAAAATACACTATTAAGTGTTAATCGTTATGTAGCAATAGTAAAAAGAGTTTACAAAAATAATGCTCCAAAGCCCGAACATTTTGATAAGTGTTAATTTGGGTGAAAGTGAAGGTTTGAAAATTTATAACTTGGACGAAATTCAATTAGGTCCATCACATAGTGTGAAGATCACATAGTGGTGAACTTTAATAGTGTAAATATTAATAGCTCATAGTATCTTCACACACTATCCATTCCACTATTAGAGATAATCTGGACTTTCTAGAAGAATTCAGAATTTCTAGAGAATTCAGAATTTCTCTAATCATTGCACATTCCACATTGTGCAAGCAATATTAGGCATAAATTCCATCAACCTCTTCAGAATTTAAATTTCAAGCTCCCTTGCATCAACCTCTTTATATTCCAATGTTGTGCCATTTGAGGATTTAGCAATGTTATGATGTTGTGACAAATATGAGATTMGATGATTTAGAGAAATTGGAAGTTTAGGTCTACTATAAAGAAGRGCTATGATATTACTTTGGATCACAACAAAAAGATCCTTCAATGTATTAGAAGTATGCACAAGAATCTCATCAAACTCCTTTAGATTTGTTCTTTCATTATGCTTAGGTGTATGATGACATTCATACCTTAGGCATTTACATCACATATTTGTACAAGTGTTATTGTTATTAATTCCAAAGTCACATAAGTATTAGTAACTCATGAAAGTGATACAAACTACCTATGCTACCCTTGATAAGTGTTTAAGTGTTCATACCACATAAGTGTTACAAGTTTCCATGCTCCCAAGTGTCCAGAAATCGAGGGTGGATTGTAAGCATGATAAATTATTTCTGTACATTTGCAAGTTGATAAAGTACAGAAATATGTACCTTGCTACCAAAAACTTACATAACAAATGCAAATCAATCAGATAATTACAATCATTAAGCGACTCTCATTGCATAGTAATAATCCATTCTCATGGAGAACATACTGCCGTAAATAGGGCATCAATAAGCCATAAGTGGAGTGAACATAATCACAAACATACAAGGCTACCTGCAGATGAAACGTACAACTGAAGAGTCAACTGCAACACCGATTCTACTTAAACTACAAGGAAAAATTAAAAACAATTTACACAATATCAAAAATAACTGGCATTTGTGTGAAGAAACCACCTCAAAAAAGGGGTGACTGAGACCTGCAGTAAAATATTCCATTCAAATAGAACATACCGCTAAGAATCGCAAATTTAAGACAGGACATAAATTTCCAAATTACTTGTCTTGAACTAAAAATTTTCCACCCAAGTCGTAAAAAATTCAACTACAAAAAGTAGCCACTAAACTCCAGAAACCTCAGAGGAATGGCAGAAAAATTCAAGGTTTCAATTGTACAATAGAACGGGACTCTTTCCAAAGAAGATATCCACCCGGGAAATAAAATATGACCGTCAATTCTACAGCCTCAGGTGTACAGCAGGAGTCATCTACTGGCACCTTCTCACATCAAGAATCCTGCGCATTACGGCATGGAATTCGGTGGCTCGACAATATGCACCTTAATTAGTCGGTTCTTGTGGTAAACGTTGAAGCCTTGGATATTCACATGGTCCTTAGCATCCTTCACAAACCCAATGGTCACAACGGCCACCATCTGCAACATCTCATTATCATCACACACTGCAGGAATAATGGGCTCTTCGACATTCAAATCGACACCCGCACACGAAGGATCGGACGACAATAACCAACAGACCTAAAACATTGCATGCATACTGAACGGACAGGGAATCAAGACCAGGCACTCACATCCGTTTCGCGGGTAACATGATCAGAACCACTCTGCGGCCTATACGTCAGCTCTTGGGTGTACATCAAGTCATCCACAAGGTTGTGGTGGTGAACTTCTTGTCCCCGGAGAAGGATTCGAAACCCAGGTGGCATTCGCATGTACAATATCGAGACATAACTCTGCCACAACACCACCACTATCGGATTGGGAAACAGCTACACCATTGACCCCTAAAAAGATCACAATCTCATGGTTTACGGATGACTAATTCAACTGACTAGAGTCTCGAAAACATAATCAGTTCAAGACCAATTGCATATCAGCGGAAACAGTAAGGAACATGGCATGCGTTCCGGAAGAAAAAAAAAAATTCCAACACAGAAGTCCCCGGTAGGCCATCTTCAAAACTCGCACACAAAAAGGAGGCCTAAATCAAGTCTCCAGGGTCGAGAAGGAACAAGATGATGAAGGATTCCGCTTCTTCCCAAATGTTATCAGCGGTGTTTCATGACATGCAGAAAGAAAAAAAAAACAGTGCGGCGAGCAGGAAATCCTATCTGCGTCGTTTCATGACTTGCAGAAGGAATAAAGCAACACAGTGTGGAGAGCAGGAAAACCCGGAAGCTGCACAGGAAATGGGAGATACCCTCAAAGAGTGACGGTAGGTGAGAAAGTGGCGAGAGTGGGGAAACCGCTGAGCCATGGAAATCTTCTTCTCGTCACGATTGGCTCCCCTGATTTGAATATCCTAGAACAAAGAAAACAATCAGATAGAATCCGCTTGCTTCGGAACACGAATATGAACCACAAGAAACTACGAAGCTCACAGTCGGAATTCACTCATAAACGTCCTACAAGTCGAAGGAAATCTCCACAACAGATATCTGAAATGAAAAGACAATGTTTAAGAGGCGAAAGCTTAAGGTCCGCACATAGGGGTCAGTTTCGAAGTCCAGCTCGACTTGCCCTTGATCGTCCTCCCAAAGATTATACAGAATAATCTTTGTACCATGGTCCTTCATTCCTACAAACTGCAAAACAGAAAAAATTAGCATAAAAGTCCTGTAACATGAACCTGAACTCCAGCATAAAGATCCCTAACCAATTCGACATTAAATACTTCAGGAAAGAAATCGTCGAAGACACTGAAGCCACTAAGATGGGCAAGGACTCAAGAGAAAGGGTCTCAGATTCTCGAAACAACGCTTCTTCTGATTAAGGCGTAATAACACTTCCAAAAAGTACTAAAGAGAAACTACCGCCGTTATCATGATCCCAGACGATACATGGCGCATTACTGCACGGACACGAGCCCCCTCAAGAACTTTCAAGCCTGGAAAACAAACAAACCTGCTCAAACAACTCTTCCTCGCTACCATAAGGAGACCAGCTTTGAATGGTTTCCAAGTTGTGGGTCCAATCGTTCAAACTGCTCCTCAGCATCTTCCACACCTCACCATCTCCAATTTCGTAGTCAATCTGCACGAAGTAAGGATCTCCTCAGAGAAAGTTCTCTCCAGCCAAAGCTCATCATAACGTAATCAGCACCTCGCGCAGATGAAAAACGAGCAAAAACTCGAGCTCAAAAACATAAAGACTTGGCGCACAAATGCTCAAACGAAGGTGGGCCTAAACCCGTACAACAAAAGGCCGAAGAAAAAATATTAAGACAGGACTTCACAAGTACCAGACTGAAACCACTCCTCTACTCTAGCGAAGGGAAAAGGTCTACCATCACCCACAAAAGATACATGGCTAAGAAGTGAAAATTATCCTCCATGGAACCAACGGCACTCACCATCGGAACAACAATATCATCATGCCCAGTTTGTCGGAGAAAAGTAAACGATAGCATGCCGATGCTCTGAGTAGCTCTGTCAGAAAACCCGAAAAACACCCCAACCAAGTTAACAAAAGCCTATAGTCCGCAAACTACCAAACGACAAGAAGGAGCACCACTCTGAATGGCTTGCATACCAAGCTCTCACGAGGAACAACTGATAACGTAACTCAAACCCCGATGGATAGAATCTGGGAAGAAACAAATACGCCAAGATACCATCCAAGAACCACAT
>VACF01000818.1:261656-273161 GCA_006891605.1 Pleurozium schreberi | reverse complement strand
TTGCCCACATGGATTGCAAGATATTTGTATTCAAGGTGAAAAAAATTGCGGGCTTTGCACCTTGATGACTAGATTTTAAGACTTTGAATCTTTGTAGCTTATAATTTTTGCACTACCAATAGTGAATTAAAAAAAAAAAATTGTTGAAGAATGGAGTTCAAAGGGTAGGGTAAATTTTATTTTTTAAAACCACATTTGAGTTTTATTCTTTAAAATATTTTAAGCAAAAACAAGGTTTCCAAAAACATCAATATAAGCAATTTAGCACAGTGGGAGGCACCTTTTCCTGGAAATAGTATATATTCTAGTATTAGGCTATTAGCCAATGAAAATCATGAATATTAAAACAAACAGATTTATGGATGTCACCAAAATACAACTCAAAATGATCTTTCAATAGAGAGTTATTTTTAGGAATTTTTTGTTCATTTTTTAGACAATTTTTTCTTATATAATATAGGGATGTGAAAGTTATTTTTCAGTTCTACAGTGTATCTTTTTACTTCAAAATTTTGTAACTAATTATCATAAACAAATAAAAGTATCAATAATTCAAAACATAAAATTTCATAGTAGGAAAATCTACTCATATTTTTTTTTATTTAATTTTATGTAAAATCCAAAAAGTAAATAGGGGGTCCAAAGTTTTGTTTGCACATGGTTTTTTGTGGACACTCTATGTGACCCCCCCCCCCCCCCAAGTATGTGAAAGAGAAAATCATTGATTTCAATCAAGTTATTTCAATTAAATCTTGATAATGAAACACAAGAACTAAAAAAATCCCTTTACCCAACCTACCAATTTTCTTCTAACATTAGTAGCATTAAGCATAGTTTCSATTGRTGAAATGGAAAAAATTTAAATTTTSTTGTTGTTTAATAACAAAGAWWTTGATTTCATGTACTTGCATGGTATTTTGACACCATAAGTAAAATTATAAATCTTTTATCTTACACAAATGTTTCAATCAATAAGGATGAAATTGCATTGAAACTAAGATACAATCATTACCTAACATAGTAAGTCAATTTCTCTYGTGCTTATTTCTATTCTTTATTTCTTTAGTAAAAATAAGAATAAGCTGAATAGTGAATATGGTTTATATTAAAGTGCATCAAACTACCATCTTCCAATGTACAAGCAATAATAAAAAAAATATACTTCTCATCAAAAAATAAATGATGAAAAATTGTCCTAGACAATGTAGAAAGCACTGAAAAAATTGGAAAAATTTGACCATGAAGATTGCATGATMTTAGCATTCAAAGTGATGGATTAAGTTTTCTTCAACTCTTTCTAGTGGTGAATCCTCATCTTTCAAGCTTTATTTTTTAACTAGTATTTATAACAACTTGTTATAAAAAAAATWACGTGACGAAATAAATGTGTATTAAAAAGTTCACCAGAAAAGCAATCCAAATCCATTCTTGTAAAAGGTATTAACCCTTCAAGKGCCAATAGTTCAAATTTTGAGCAATGGATTCATGCGAAGACATCCCAATCACAAAAATGCACTTTTTTGTCCATTGATTTTCTTGAAGTCTATTGTATTATTTATTTAACATTTATTTGATTTAGGATTTGAAGAATTTGTTTTGTAAATGTTCTTTAATTCAAATTATATTAGTAGGTATGGTTTCAAAAGTTCACTTTTTCAATTCAAAAAGTAACCCTTCAATAGCAATTTAAACAAGAAAAGAAAAGAAAATCTTCAAAAATCAATATAATTAGAACTTCATATTTTGAACTTGAACAAAAAAAATTCTTGTGAAAATAAATAAAAAAAAATTTAAAATATTTGTTAGTGTAGTAGTTGATCAAATTATTTGGATATAATCTATGGAATATATTTTACAACAAACTATTGTTTGAAAGTTACATTATGCTATTCTTCTAAAGTTTCATTTTATGATGCATATTCACAATTTTAAAAATTTGGAATAACTTTGGTTTTAAAGGAGTTAAACAAAAAATGTACATATGATGAAAAAAGTATCAATTGAATTGTTGATAACTTATACTACCTCCGTCCCAAAATTATCTTCGTGTTGAACAAAATGTTATGGATTGAGGCTTAAAATAACATATTTTGGATCTATTTTGCATTGTACAATACATAGAATTTGGTGCACTCTTAGTGTCTTTGAGTTTTGAAGCCCTTTTTAAAGTGGAGTTCTAGATTATTGAAAAGTGGAATTTTGGAGGCATTTTTAATGAGCACGAGTACACATAGTTTTTGAGTGTGGAGTCATCATTTTATTGGCATTTAATATGAGTCAAAGCCCGTGTGTGAACCTTAGTTTGTTACCCAAAGCTTCATCTTCTACAATTGGGCAATGTTCAAAGAGATGCAAAAAACAACAATGAACATTGTYGATTGACTCCTTCAATCATTTTATTTATCTTTTGATTGATGATTTCATGGATGGAGGGAAAAATAYAGCTCAYARWTGTTTTGTTGATCCTAGATAGCAATCAAAAGCCAAATCTGACAAATTTCCAACATCACAAATGCAATAGGAAGATCATTTTGGGACAAAAAATTAAGGCCAGTAGGAAGATAATTATAGGACKGAAGGAGAACTACATAGCATTACATGAGAATTGAAGGCATTAGGAGACTAAAATTTATTGTACAATACAATTAAAACTTGCGCAAAGCCTATAGTTCYACCGCAATTAATTTGCCTTTAGTTGGATCCACATGGATTATTAAAAGTATATTCATATTTGGTCTCTTAAGAACTATYGAGGTCGTCCAAATTTTCAAAATTGTATAGACATCTTATGAAATGCAACTTAGAATAATAATTTAATGATTACCCTCAAACAATTACTGTAAAATATGAGTAGATCATATCCATTCAATTGAGTCAACAAATAAACAAACCAACATTTTCAATTAAATTTGAAGCCAAATTAAAAAATTCTTTCTAAAATCAATAGTGGATTGAGTATTCATGATTCTCACAAAAAAAAAATATGTTTTAAATCTTAGGGCAAGGTCACAGGTCCATACATTTAGATCATGTGCAATCATGGATAATTAATTGGAGGATATTTAAATGCTATAGAGTATGTTTTTCCTCCGTATTTCTAGATAAAAGCTATCAGCATGTATTTTTCAGCATTTTTTTTTTGCAAATTGATTTGAAAGACTATTTTTTGGCACCCAATTTTTTATACATTGTACTATTGTAGGGGTTTGAAAATACTGAAAATAATACTATTGCAATGCAAAATTGACTTTGTGAGCAACAAGTCGTTTAGAGAATTCAAACTAGCATTCTACACCAATGGATGAAGAATCAATACCAGTTGCTTACTATTTAAACACACATTGTAATCACMAATGGCAAGATGAAATTCAATGGAAGCAAAACCAACAAGCACAGATTTGCAAAATGAGATAAATTGCAACACAAATTTTGGAAAATATAGAAATAGAACAAGGAATATGCATCGGACCACACACAACCTATTGTGACATAGAATTATGTACATTCAATAATTTAGAAAATTAGACTAAAAGCAAATGCGAGAAACTAAAAGCCAACAAAAAATGAACATGGAAGTTGTGTTTACAAACACATTCATGAGCAATGTATGGGATGCAAACATTTACAGTCTCAAATGTCATGGTTGAGATTATCCAGCCTACACAAATTGTTAAGATATAGGTTCACAATTATGAAACACTACAATTTCCCATCAGCTACTGTAAAATCCACTAAAATGTGCACCACTAATGACAACCCAAAAAATTGAAAGTAAGGTAGCAACACCCATAACCGTCAAAATAAGCAATTCAGCAGAGTTGGAGGCACTTTTTTCTACAGAAAATATTTTTTCTAGATTAGCAATTGAAAATCATGAATTTAAAAAAAAAAAAAAATAGAATTCTTGGATAAGGCATCTAATTCTATGAATTTTCAAAGTAGACCTTCCTAGGGCACCCTAAACCACACTCTAGTAAATCTGCCTTGATTCTAGCACCAAAATCTAAAAAAATCAGAGGCCACCAATCACAATTAAGCATGGCAAGGTACCTTTGGAGACAATTTAAGGGAACTCTAGTGACACTTATGGGTACAGTGACTATTATGGGTGTTGCTACCTTACCTGTAGCAGTGCACATAATACTAAAACTACAGTAGAACAAAAAAATGGAACTTCATGGGATGCAGGACGCGAGCTAGATGTGTGAAAGGCTCGATGGGGGTGTTCAACGTCTCGCAATTCATGCTGCACTAAGTTGATTGCTCTCCACTCCGCAGTGCCTTCCACAAACTGCCTCCAAGAGTTGCTAGGCCCATGAATGCTAAGGTAGGAGGTCCTAAAAAGGAGCACGTTTTGAAATTAATTAGGCTCGGGAGGTACATTTTGCACTCTCCAATGTTAGAGCCTCCAATCAAAAGGTATAGACAAGTTTAGAAATGAGTATGCCAACAATTCCCTACTCTAACTTATCTTAAACTTTGTGCATAACTTTTGATTGAAGGCTTTAAATCACAAATAGGTAGTTGGAAGTAAAATTCATTTCCCACATTTTCTAAGCTTATCAAAGTTCACAAAAATTGATTAACATTGCTTAAATGTGCTCCAAAGTGCAACTATGAAAACTATAAGTACACTTGATTTGATTATGACTGTGACTATCATGAACTCTTCATCTCCTTTTTACATATGCCACATGAATTGTTGTACCTCCTGATGCCCCACTTGCCTTCTCTATATATTTCAAACCTTAAGTAGCTTATCAGCTTATGTTAAATACACATGTAGAAGATAGCTTGCAAAATTCAACATAAGGTAGTGACACCAAAAACTAGTATTATTACTTTCTATCGTTAAAAAAAACTTCAATGGACTACAAAACACATCATTTGCATACTATATCATTTTTGCATGAATATATATATATAATTGGTACAAGAACATAAATATGGAATTGGTATAGAGAATTGGTACTTTATGAACATTTCATAAAGTAGCCTTTGAAAATAACACAATTTAATTGGAGGATTCTACCTTAAATGAATTTTTGGAATGSCTAATTTTTATAAATTGGAATAAATCAGAATTTGGATGTTGAACCTACTATTCTCAATTTAATTTATTCTTCAATCAAAAAGTGTTGATTGGTGACATATACTAATAAGCTTTAGCTTTTCTAAATTCTAAATTTTGTAGAGCACTATCATCAAGGTCATTCTTTTTCTTTTTTTTGCCCCCAAATTTGAATGAATTTGTTTGCCTTTTGCTTTTCAACGCTCATGCTCAAATTTTGAATTAAAATTTGAGTTGTAAATGTTGAAGGTCAGTAACAAAAACTGGTGATAAGAAATAGGACTAATGTAAAAAAAACTGTAGATTATTTTCCTAACTTGTCTAAACCAAAGTATTTATTTGACCCTAAAGATCTAAGATTAATGTTTACACTTTTTAAGATTTTTGAATGTTTTTTATTTTATTTTATTTTTTTTGAAATTCAAAATTTCAGATCAACTATCGTTGGTTCCATGCTTTGGGAACAGTTTCGGGGAACAACCCAAAAACAGTCTTCTATGGTAAGAATGTTGTGGTCAGAATTTGGAGTCTACCCTTATGCCAATGCTGAAATTTTTCAAATTTTTTTCCACATAAAGACAAGTGTAAGAAATAGTAAGAGCAATTGAAATCATATTTTTCAGACAAAGTATGAATTATTTATGAATTTTTGAAGTGATTTGCCCCAAAGAGTCATTAGGCTACCTGATAACCAAAAAAAACTCTATCCAATATGCTCATTTTAATCTCCTAAAGTGATCACAATAATTTCTAATGCACAAGGCCCTCAGAAGTCACTTCCTACAATAATTTACACTTAAAAAGTAGGGTGCTCCTAATGAGGTCACTAATCACTCCATGGGGGTCAAGTTAGACATTGATTGTGGTCTCAAAAACTATCATGAGGTCATTAGGTGTCCACTATGGGTCATTTGACCGCAATGGGATGTTTTACCTTACACTATTCAAAGTCTTTTTATTTTTTTACATTTCAATCAACATTTTTTACTTTTTGAATTAAAAAATTGAGTTGAAAAGTCATATTGAAGTACTATAACAAATTCTATCCTACAGAGTTTGACAAAAGAAACCACCTTTTAACTTGTCTAAACAAAATACTACTGTAATGCTTAGCACTTTCACTTGAGCCATGACATTGCAAAACTCCATATGTAATTACATGTCTTATGGTTCCTGTATTTTGAACGCATAGCACATAGTGAGGCATAGCACATAGTGAGGCAGAGGTACCATGAGGCCTAACTATGCGTTCAAAATAATTTTAAGTTTTTAATTTTAATTTTTTCATACCCCCTATTTCCCCCATCTTATAATTTTGAGAAACTACTTTAATGGACAATCAATATGGGACAATTCATCCCGTATCCCGTATCCCATATCCATATCTAGTATATGTATTCAATACTATAAGTATTCAATATTCCTATTCAAAACTATATATACTCAATATCCATATTCAATACTATATGTATTTCAGTATTATACGTATTTGATATCCATATTTAATATCCATATTCACTATCTATATTCAATATCTATACCACATCCATATCTAGTATTCACTATGTATTTGTATACAATATTGTATTTGTATCTTGTATTCATTTTGTATCCGTATCCATATTTATATTTGGACAACTCAGATTAAATCTCACAAGATCAATGGTTTGTGATTTTTGAGAAATCAACGGCTATTTCAAAAGTAAGCACTTTTTTTTTAAAACAATCAACGGCTTGTACATTTTTTGAGAGAGGAATGGAGGCAACTAATGCAAACTAGGGTGTACCTCTCTTTTGGAGGGATAGGGGATAGTCACATGCATGGAAAAACCTAACCGGTGATATTAAAGAGTGAACCAATTGACAAACAAAAAATCRCCTCTAATTAGCAGGCCCTAATTTGAAAAAAAAAACTTTTACTTTAGCAGTCAAGACTCTTTTGCTTTTACACTGAATATATTTATTAATATTTGTATTTATATATATATTTGCATCAAATATATGTGGTTTGGAACATTGATATGTTTCTTCTTTTTAACTTTCCAAATTGCAAAAGGATGGAAACAAATTGATTGAAATATTCAAGATTGCGTGGAATCTTGTTTTGAACTTTCAAGTACTTCTATCTCTAGGTCTGAAAATTTGTTCAAAAGTAGCTAAAACCCGTTCGATGGAGCTACGGAAGCGAATTGATCGAGCATTTGGAATCTGGACGCTACACTGCATTTTGCAGCATTGCGTGGAGTCTTCGTTTTGAACACTGACGGAATTTTAGTTTTTTGCGGCTGAAATTTTGTTTCGAAGTAGCAAAAACACATTSAATAGATCTATTAGAAGTTGAACTACGGAATTGAATTTCCCGAGCATTGGAATTAGCTGCATTTTGCAGTATACTTAGAATTCTGCTTTGGACATCAAAGTAATTTTCTTTTTGTGTTTTGAATTTTGTAGGGAGGAGTGGAAATGCCGCAATCACATAGCTGTTGAAAAACGAAAAAGCGTTGACAGCGCTGAGAGTGGTGATACTAAGTTTTAGGTTTTGTTTTCTAGGGTTTTTAAGAATTCAGGGTTTTAGGGTTTAGGAATCCCTAGTTTCAATTTTTTTGTCAATACCGAAGTGCGCACAATGCCACGCCTGGGGAAAGATGAGACGGTGATGAAGGTCGTTGGCCGCATGACAGCCATAACCTGCAAATGCGGCGCCACGATTATTTGCCCAACGAAAACGCGAGTGTGTGTGAAGGAACATGTTGTGTATGTGCATGCCGATGAGGAACATTTCAGTGAGAAGGAAGACAGGATTTGTCCGAAGTTCGGTGGTGGTAAGCTGTCGGCGACCGCCGCTTGTAAAGCTTTCTCCCAATCTACCGTCGTCAATCCAGGTGTGAGAGGTCTGCAGTCAATTRGAGAGCGAGCGAGTGAGAAACACAATTTTACAGAGCGMAAATTTGGTAGTGGCCGGGAAGACGGAATGAAACCAATTTCACRATCTTTTAACGTTTTTCAATCTTTYAKGCGTACTYACAGCTCAAGAAAAGAGTCTGTGAAAACACAATCGATTAAAAATCAGAGGAAGGCAATCAGAAACGCAATGAMGATCGGAGTATAATGGAAAATCTGCTTTCTCATTCCACTGCAATGTGGCATTGTATGTGGAAATGGGGTTTTGTTTTTGTGTACCTTTCGTCTCTTTCATGGAAATTGATGCACTTCTTGATTAGTTTCTGCGGGCAAGGAGTGGAGGAGACAGAATCTTGATCCGGTGAACAATTGATGACACCGATGGCGCCGAGGCTCCGGGCTGCGTCCCTACTCATGGACCGCCTCAGTGGAGGAGAAGCCAGCGGAATGGAGTTATTCCTGGAGCTTCTTCTCGGTGTTTGAACTGGTTTTGTGTCGTTCGTGCCTTTGTGAAAACCTGGCGGAAGAGGCCTCGGTGATGTGATCGTCGTCCGCACCCTTGGAAGAGCATTGCCAGTATTGATGCTCTTCAAATTAACTCTGTACAAAATGAGAAGGAAAACAGAAATTAAGTAGGAAGATTAGTTTCGAAATAATGCTTCTCAGCACAAACTTAGAGGAGGAAAAAACTAAGCGCGGATGTACATTCAACTGGAATTACGCAGAAAGATTAGTTTCGAGATGAGGTGGAAGAAAATGCGGAACAGGTTTTTATTACCTCGCTATGGCCGGTTTGGGTGTCTCAATTTCGGCTTCAGGAGGTCCGCCTTCTTGCGTATCGGTGTCGAGCACAATTTGAAGCTCCGACACAATTAGTGCTGGTCGATTCAATCTCAATTCCTCTGTTTGACGGGACTCTTGTGTTGGTGTCTCTACTTCAACAATTTCTTTCTCCACCACTGACGGTCTTGGAAGAGGATTGCTCGAAGCCCTCGGTGTAGCTGGACGAACAGAAAGCTGCTCGGAGATTTCTTCTGGAGTCGGGAATCGCTCTTCCTCTATGCACGGGGACTTGGTGTGAGACAACAAACTCGGTGTGTTTTCTGGCGTGATTGCGGCTTTGCAAGGGGAGGCGTCACTCGTGTTGTTAGGGATTCGCTTACTCCTGCTGCTTCCGCCAGTCCAGCGAGCCCAAAGCAATCGAATGAGCTGCGAGGTGGATTGCTCGGCCTCCTTCTCTTTGAGGTCCAATGTGTTGACGCTTTTTGACCGGCTATCTTTCCAAAGCAATGAATCCTCATGGGAGCTTTCAACGACCGGAGCCTCTTCTTGCACTGTAGGATTCTCGCATACATTCTCGTGTCTCTTATCAGAGGGAGAACTCGCATTCGTGTTGCGAGTTCGGAAGAGGCTCTTCCTGATTTCTCTCTTCCACAGTCGTTTCGCGCTACCAGGGGAGTATGGCGCTTCCGTCGGAGAATTGCACGGGGGAGGAGTCTGAAGGCCTTGTACAGTTGGCGACTTTCGCATGACAACCAGGCCGTGATTGTTTGCAGGTTTGCTGCTGTCGGACATCTTCAAAGGGCGAGGCGAGATTTCGTTRTCAGAAGACGATAAGCAGAAGTCCGACTTTTCCACGTCGATTGTTTCTTGCTCCACCGACAGAGGCGGTAGGCTCTGCGGAGTGTCAATCGCAACAACGCCTTGTTTCGCGCTGTCGTCCTTCTTCAAATCCCCTACAGAGAGATAGCCGACTGACATTGTCCGAGGATGTCTGTCAGCAGAATTCTGCTTTCGCTCGTTCTGGAATTTGCTCTCAGACTCTGGCTTGTCTGCAAGAAGTGAGTACATTGACTGTCAGTATGAAGGTTGAGAATCAAAGTTCTCGGTCAAAACCCAATCCATCAAGACCGTACCAAACGAAGAAGGTTGYATTCACGGTACCAAATTTTCGAATTCTTACTTGCAAAGGAGTCGATGAGCTCGGAGGCTTTCAAGAGGTACTCTCCTGAGCCGCGCAGAGGATAGATCACATCGTCGTCACTCAAATCGTTCCAGATGAATGTGCTCCTGTAATTTCTGCGCACAAAAGAAACAAGCAGCATTGACGTTAGTCWGCATCTTGCCAGTGCGCTGGGATCTCAGCAACTCTCCCAGACACTGTGCTTTGATTTCAGAGACAATGTGCTCTCAGAGACACAGGAATTTCGATTGCAGAGTCTCAAATTCTCAATGCCAATGGGAGAACCAAAGACGAACCTCTTGTAGGACCAGGAAAAGGAATGACCGATGCCTTTCCCCCTCAGAGTTGTGAGCCGCCTCTTCACATCTGCGAGGAAGAACGAGAGCATCCTTAGAATTTCACCACATTTGCATAATTTGCTCCTGTTCCTGAATTTGTGCAGGGTATACACCAAAATTGAAGATGGGAATTTACCTCTCAAACGCAGGCCGTCCTGGTTCGACGGATACTGGACTGTAATCATGTGGGGATGCTCCAGTTGACCCTCCCAACTGAGCTGATACAGAACTTGCACATTCGAAAGCTCCTCCGCAAAAGCCATGATGCTAGGCTTCCTTCCTTCAGTGCAATGCAGAAGCCGAGCTGCAAYAGAGATGTCGTCTTCAGTCTTCACAAAGAAACTACACAGGCAAGAGGAGGTCAGACATACTCTTAACTACAGAACGAAAGATCGATCATGTGCTCAACTCCAGGGGGAATTTTCACCCAGACCATTAGCATTGGAGACAGGACTAACTTGCAAAAAAATAGGAACGTGCCCTGGCATAAATAGCAAATCACTCGAGCAGAGATTAATTGAGCCCCATGAGCCAGGTGGTAATGTCAGCAAGCAGGCATTCTAGTAAGAGCAGTACTAAATTGCACTCACACAAGAAGTCTCTTGTCTGATCAGTGTATGATCTAAGGGGACTTACACCACGCGTGGGCATTCATAGACTGAGTTAAATGCAGGGTTAGTATGGCAACGCACAACTGCCCTCTTCTGATGAAAGAGGCAGAGATCATTACGTGCAAGCGGCCACAGGATCATGCATACGGACAGTCCCTCACTATCATAGCAACTGGAAACGACTGCAACAAGAAGGCTGCCTGGAGGGTGGAGCTCCAGCCCTGTCTTCCTACCTTCGAATGGGACTGCTCACCGCCCACCTAGGCCACAACGCAAGCAGGCTGGCTGTGACCAAGAGCTTGAGGACAAGGGCGCTTATAAAGGGAGAAGCCTCCTCCAACGAATTCGCTGACGCGGGGGGCATTCAAGGCCGAGACGAGACAAAAGCTATCCGCCAACATACAAGATTTCACCGGGAAGGAATCAGCAGGGTGGCGCTCTGCTCAGAGAAGAGGCAATGCAGCCGAACATGCTATCTGAAATGAAACGAGGCAATCCCCCAGTAAGCTTACTGYGCGCAACTTACACCCACAGGCATGCATCAAGTGGGAGATGAGTTCAACTACTTGATCAATTGCAAGTAAAGTGAGCTCTCAGAGAAACTGCAGTRSYRCMMYMCYC